>SJYX01004173.1:277587-335470 GCA_006410675.1 Oreotragus oreotragus | reverse complement strand
AAGAGTCCTTCCTTTGTTTCTCCAGGGAGTCTAAAGTCATGTGCTTTAAAATTTTCCAAAAAAAGGCTTAATCTCCACATCAGATTTAACCACAGTAACTACAGCTGGGTTTAAAAAAATCTCCTGTCACTCACATCACTAACAGAAAGCAGCAGTCTAGGTAGAAGTGAACCAGAAAATCTCTTTTCCAGTGCCCTTACGAAGTTTTCT
The DNA here is from genome assembly GCA_006410675.1 of Oreotragus oreotragus. Taxonomy (NCBI): domain Eukaryota; kingdom Metazoa; phylum Chordata; class Mammalia; order Artiodactyla; family Bovidae; genus Oreotragus; species Oreotragus oreotragus. The sequence continues at coordinate 335,260 of SJYX01004173.1, read as the reverse complement.
TTCCCTTTTGTGGTCAAAGAGGCCTCAAGATGTAGAACTACTTAGTCACTAAGGAGGCCAACAGTAAAGAGGTAAATGCAGGTTTATAACAGATATTAATCCAAACAAGTGGCGCATTCATGCCCCAGTGAGGTAAAGAGCCAATTTTGAAGGAAATACAGTAAAGTGGCATCTGCATTTGAATTCTCTCTGGGCTATTTACTCACTGTGTGTCCTATTTTAGCTTCTTTGGGCTTCATTTTCGTGATCAGTACCATCAGCATCATTACATCTGCTTTTGCAGAATTACCCCAGGTCTTGGAAGAAAAGTTACTAAACTGGGATTCAAATTTATACCTGTTTTGATGCTAAAAACACTGATCTTATCCTTGCATCATGTGGTCTTCTAGAAAGTTCATGAACAAAACACAACACCCCATCTGCTGCTAAACAACCACGGCGAGCTGTTATTATAGCATGAGAGAACATTTGAGCTGTTTAACTTGTGAGGATGGAACTTGGTATTGATCAGGGCTACAAGCAGAGCATGGCTGCAGTGTTAAATTTAAAACACTACCTTCGCCTAAGTAACAGAGTGTCAGGAAGGGCAACCTGGAGCTGGCTGTGGTTCTTCTATGGTTGGAGGTAGATCTGGTTACGTGGAACCATGTAGCAAACCTTAAGAAGTCCCACAAAAGCATCTGGAGCTCACTGAGAGCTGAAAACAAGATAAGAAACCTTTAGGATAAGAGACTGACTGCCCACAAGCCTTTCAAGAAGGCTTTCATGACCTAAGCGCTAGTTTTCTCCAGTGACGTATATAAATGAAGAAGCCCTTGGCTTCCAGAGATGCTTATGTTTCAAAATCTTGTTGGCATCACCTTTAAACCACACTTAGAGGAGAAAAGGAAACAACAAGGTCCTACTGTATACCTCAGGGAACTATATTAAATGTCCTATTATAAACCATAATGGACAAAATTTTAAGAATGTATACATATGTATAACTGAATCACTTTGCTGTATAGCAGAAATTAACATTGTAAATCAACTGTACTTCAATAAAAAGAAAAAATACCACTTATTTTTCCCCCCTAAACCCAGGAGCTTATCTGCACTGGAGATGACAGGAAAACAGCTTTATAAACCATTGTTATATGCTGGTAAGGAGGATGTGCGATTTACACTTCAAAAGGAGGCTCCTGGAAGAACAGCCCTAAGACTGTCTCAGGTCAGTGACATTTCCTGCTGGATGCTGTTTCCTCACAAAAACATTTTTGTTGAGAGGTTGAGGTGGGGGGTAACTAAGTGGGTATAGGTCTTAAAATAAATAGCTTTGCTGTACTTAGTCCCTCAGTTGTGTCTGACTCTTTGCAACCCCATGGACTGTAGCCCAGCCAGGCTTCTCTGTCCATGGGAATTGTCCAGGCAAGAATACTAGAGTGGGTTGCCATGTCTTCCTCCAGGGGATCTTCCCAATCCAAGGATGGAACCCAGGTCTTTTGCATTGCAGGTGGATTCTTTACCCTCTGCGTCACCAGGAAAGTCCCCAAAAAGGGCTTAAAATAAGGCAAAAATAGGTAACTGGTATTAATTTCCTGTCTTTCTCAATTTTACTGTATGTTATCATTCCCTCTATGGATCTAGAAGAAAAAAAGTCTCTGTATATCTCTATTAATAAATACATATAAATTATGGAGCACATCAATTTACAGTACTGAGAGGAATACATTATGTTCTGCTTTAGTTCCCCTTGGTCAGTTTATTGAAGATGGCATAGATCTAGGGTCTATTTGAATTATAAACAAGTGATAACAGGTCCAGAATTGTGAGCACTTCCCAAATTTATACAGTAGCAAGGTTTTCAACAGCCACCAGCACATGTCGGTTACCGTCTGTGTTTGTCCTTCTAAATCTCTGATCCCTCCTCTGGGGTGTGAACTCCTTGGGGACTGAGACAGAGCTTGCACCGGTACATGGCCCGCAGCAGTGCCCTACAAATGCTGGGGCTCCTGGCAGTGTCGTATGACTCTGGGTATGCCTTGTGAAATTTAAGAACATGGTCTCTGCTCCTCAATCTGGTGACAGAACTGACTCGGAAGGGAAACTGTCGGGAGCTATTCTGTGTTCTTATTGGATGATGTGCCATATACAGCTTGAAAGTCACATTTTACATAAAAATATTTCAGTTGACTAACATCAGTCATTGATGGCAAGTTTGTTTCTGTCTAATAAAATTATACAACGCATGAAGCTACAGGAAGCTCACATTCCGCCTATCTTCATTTTCCAGCTAAATTAAGCTCCAGGAAAGGAAATAGCCTTCTCTCTCACAGCCAGCCACTTTTAAACAATCTCAAAGGTCTATTCCCTATGGGTTAAACTTTGGCAGGACACTGCTATTAGCCTGTGTGTGGGGTCATGTGAAATACTGTGATCAGGACAGTCAGTGGTCCACTGTTTACTACTAGATACCCCCTTTCTTGTACGTCCTGCCTGGGAAAAGACCTCCCCATGTGTAATGCAATAGGAAAACAATGGGAATGGTTGAAGGAGTTGTGCTACGTACAACTATTGAAACTGTATAGTTATTCGGTTCCAAACAATTACTAGTTCAACCCTGGGAGTTTATTATTGTCTGGATTTCCCAATCACACACCCAACCATTCAGAAACGCAGCTGGAAGTTTCCTTTTCTATTGCCTCATTCTACATCAATCGCGCTCTAATAAAGATGGATACATTAACCAACAGATCTGAGAAAGACAGAGCATTGGTTCTATTCAAACATGAATGTTTTGTTATTATTTAGGAAGCCTGTATAAAGTGGTGCCACCCGTTCTTGCCTACTGAGCCTCTGCATTTTCTGTTAGTGAGCGCGCCAAAGGCTTTGAGGGAGTGGCTATGCAGTAATCCAGTTTGAAGGCAGATAAAGGATTGCATCATACATCACGTGGAAAGACATAAAGGCATATATCATTTTGCAGATGTACAAACAGGGCAGGGAGGATCTCTCCAGCCCCTAACCTCAGGCAGAAGATGCAGATCCTAGATGACTTTGAAGCTTTGGAGACTTAGGAAGATCGACTTTTCCTTGTAACACATTCTGATTATTTTCATCCTATGGGCACTCCCTCTGCCTTGTAAATTTGACATATGTCTCTTTCACACAGGCTCTGGACTTGGCAGACACAGAGGAAATGAGGAAACTGTGCCAAATTAAAATGAACACATTTTGAAAACACTGAAATTTTGATAATGGTATTGATGCTTTTTCGCAGGAGAGGCGAAAAAAAAAAAAACTTGAATTGAGATTCTGATCTTCTCTAAGAAGTGAACAAGTATATATTAACTATTCTATCAGGCTCTGAACTTTTCTATTTCTCTATCTTGACCAGAAAACTTCTTTAGAAGCCATTTACCAATTAGTTCAGTAATTTCAGTACGTTGTTGTCTTAGCAATTTGCCACGAAAACAAAAAAAGACCAGGTGTCAGAAAATACAAGTTTTGCTTCTATTTCTTTCCTTAACTAACCAGTGACAATAGGCAAATTGTTTAACTTTATAGCTTTTATAGCTGTTGAAATTGGGACTATTATACACTAAGGGCACAAAAACTGCAAATTAGGTAGCAAATTTAAAGTTGCAAAGGTTAAAAATGGAAAAAAAAAATTGTTTCCTAAATGCAAACCACTTCAAAAAGCATGTTTATCCCAATTAGTGTGGCATACCTCAAAATTTAATTGATTTCTTCTTTCTATTGGTTTCTTATTTTCCTTTGTCGCAGGGGGAAAAGGTGAGCTTGAACTTGCTCACTCAAGGTGACTATGTCCTTGCAGTTTAAGACAGTCTCTTTCTATCCCAACAGGATTTCAGTTACTCAGCTCTGGGGTCTTTTCACCCACCTTCTCATATAATTTTCCATGGTTGTCTTTAAGAAGTTCAAGCACTACACTGCCAGGCATTGACAGAAAGATGCCTCACACTTGTGTAGTCCTGCTGTGGTTTGCCCATGGTTTTGCTGATGGGTGTCTGTTGAACTACGTCTGGTTTCACCTGCTTTTTAGATGTTGCTTTGTAACTGGACACTGGAGGCCCTAGTCTCTGACATAGCCCATCTTCTCTAGATCTTAATGCCCTCTCCTTATACCAACCCTAGACCTCCGCTGGTCTCAGCTCTTTTGCACCTCACCCCTTTCCCCAGGTCAGGACACAAAGTAACTTGTGTATTTCCCTGATGGCACGTTTGTGTCATGCCTGGCAAGTGCTCTTACTTCTGGCCAGTAAGATGGGCTCTCTCAAAGGGCAGACTCTTCTGGGTCATGCTTCCCTCTGTATAACAGGCTCCAGGTTCATCCACTTCACTATAACTGACTCAAATCCATTCCTTTTTGTGGCTGAATAATATTCCATTATATATATGTAGCACATCTTTTCTATCTATTCATCTGTCAGTGGACATCTAGGTTGCTTCCCTGTGCTGGCTGTTGTAAATAGTGCTGGCAGGTGGATTCTTAACCACTAGACCATCAGGGAAGTCTCAAGCTTGAGTTTTAGATTCACATTGTAGGTGGAATGACAATAAATTCCATTTGTGTAGGTCAAACTGGTTAAGTATTAGGAATTTCATGTGATTCAATATACAAAAATAGGATTTTGAAAGTCTGACAAAATTCTCCTTTCTTATGAAAGCCTGATTTTCAAAACTACTATCTCCCTGTGAAACTTAAAAATCTCAGTACACTTAAACTGTTGTTCTTTGTACTGTACACTTGCTACTTTGCCCTATCCTGAGGAGTAACCCTCAGTCTCAGGGTTTACTCTTAATGGCAAAAAGAAAGTCAAGGGAGAAACAAAAATAAAGTTAAATTACTGAGACTAGAATTTATATCAGAGGGTGTTTCGAAACATTATTTTTCTACTACTATAAAAATTGAGATCAGAACCTGATGTTATAGGTCTAAGTTCACCTTAAGAAAGGGATATAAGCACATTGATGTGCCACATTGTATCAGAAAGAAATGATGTTAAAATTTATTTCTGAGCTGATTTAGTTGAAGTTTTTTTGGGAAAGTGAAAGATGAGACTAGAATGACTAGCACTATAGTTTTAAGAATAAGGTTCCTTTATACTTTTGTAAATATTAAGATTTTTAAAACCTTTCATAAAAACTTTATTTCATTTAGTTCTTGGTAAAAAACAAAACAAAAAAAACCCTGTAGAGCTCTAAGTTTTTAACAGAAAAACTGGTTTGGCCCAAGTTAAAGAGCTGTTAAGTTACATGACCAGGGGAAATGAGTGGGCTTAGACAGTTAGTGTGTCTTGAGTATTTCCCTCCTCAAAATAATCAAGAAAGAGCCGTAAGAGCCACGTGTCTGAGAGCTGAATAAGCTGTGAGATGTGTACAGTCAATGTGGATGTAAGCTGAGGTATTCAACGTGTGACTCTTCTACAGGAGAGTGAAATCATGGCCTATTATCTCTCTCCCATTGGCTAGAGACATGAATTACTTAATTTTTATAATCCTCAATTTGCTCTTTTATCAAATGAAGGAGAGAAATTGGATAGTCTCTGGCTCTTCTCAAGTTGCTATTATCACCTTGGATGATTAGATGGAAAATATTCTCTTACTCTCTTTAAAACAGATTATGCTTTTGGTTTACTTTTTTTGCATTCCAGTTCTCTTAGGAAAGCTTTACAGGCTGTGAGTTTACTTTTCTTTGTCTCTTGTACCTTTTGATGGCTATAAGAATGCTGTTTTACTAAGGTTGTATCTTGGCAAGTGTTTTAAATATAAAATATTGATAGAAAAAAGCAATTTTCATCATATAACTACAAGTTTCCATCATATAAACTTGACATGAAGGCATAATATTTGCATTATCGTTACCAGTTAATGGAAGAAAATAAAAAAAATACTATGTCTTAATAAGATATGAAGCATTTTTATTTTCTAAGCTAAAATTCACGATTGTATTATATAAACAGCAGAAATAAAAGGAGTGGTGATTTATATGGCTTGCATGGTGGCTCAGATGGTAAAGAATCCGCCTGCAATGCAAGAGACCTGGATGCTTTAGGAAAGAACCCATTTCTTTCTCCATTTTGCAGAGGCTGCCCACATCCCTTGGCTCCTGGTGTCCTTCCTCTGTCTTCATCTTCAAAGCAGTGACACTGCATTTCTCTGTCCCTTTCTCATGATTGCATCATCTGACCATAGTCAGACAAGGTTCTCCAGTTTAGGGAGTTGTTTTTCTTTTAAACGTATTTGACTGTGTCAGGTGTTAGTCACGGCATGTGAGATCTTTGTTGCAGCAGGTGGGGTCGAGTTCCCTGACCAGGGATGGAACCTGGGCCCTCTGAATTGGAAGGACCATTGGACTACCAGGAAAAGTCCCAAGCTTTTCCACTGTTAAGGGCTCCTGTGATCATGTTAGGTCAACCTGGGTAATCCAAGATACTCTCCCCATTTCAGGGTTCTTAACATTAGATGCATCTGCACAGTCTCTCTTTCTATGTAAGATAATATTCACAGGTTCTAGGGTTTAGGATGAGAACTTATAGTGGGGTTACTATTCTACCTATCATAGCCACTTTTTATCATGATGAAATTCACTCATTTACATCATTTAATATTAATGACTAACTGCCTTCTTAGAACAAAACAGGTTTCTTTTTCGTTGGTGGTGTTTTTATTTTTTGCTCCTTTTCTTGCAAGGATTTTGCTACTCTATTTTTCAATAGAAGTATAATAGACATACAATATTATGTTAGTTTCAGATGTACTACATAGTGATTTGACACTTGCATGTATTATGAAATGATCTCCATGATAAGTCTAGTAACCATCTGTCCCTATACAAAGTTATTATAATATTATTGACCATATCCCTATACTGTATGTTACAGCCCTTTGCAAAACAGTTTTCAATAGAAGTTTCTATGTTTTTTGATTTTAGTTCTCTTAAAAGCTATTGGTTTATAATTTAGTCACATAAGACCAAACTTGAAACCAAGTTTTTAGCATTTTTTTCTTTGGCCACATTGTGTAGCATGTAGAATCTTAGTTCCACGAACAGAGATCAAACCCATGCTCCTTGCCTTGAGAGTGTGGAGTCTTAACTGCTGGATTACCAAAGTTCCTTAAAATATAGAGAGAGTTTTCAGCATTTTTATTTGTAGTGGACAGCTATTTTTGTCTGTTTCTACCATGTAGTCCTATTCTTAGTAATATCATCCCAATTATCTTTGGGTAATCTCCCATTTTTGCTCTCAGGCTATATGACTTGGGTACAGCTGACCCTACTCAAGGCTCCACTGATGCCCACATGAATCAAGCATTTCCATCTACAACTTGACATCACCCAGTCACAATGATTCATTCACAAAATTCCAAGAGAGTAAACTGCAGAACTTAGATGAGATTTCTCTGAGACTCCTTGTCCCACTGGGGTTTGCTTACAGTGTAAATGTGGAACTGCTAGCGTCCATGTCAATCTAGCAAGGGAAAGAACATGTCTGAGCATGAACCCAAGGGTTAGAAGACAAGAGAGAGAGAATCCTGGTTCCCATCGACATTATCCAAGAATCTATAACTAGTCATACCTCGGATGTTTATTACAAAAGTCTATACATTCCCTTTCTTGTCTAAGCAAGTATAATTTGTGCTCCTGACGTTTGCTACCACATAAGTCTTAACTGAAGAGGCCATAGACTTAAATACAGGTAATAAACCCACATGTTTTAGAACAACTTCAGGTGAGGAAGAATTCTGACACACACTCTCACATTAATCACTGAAGCACTATGGTACTTTACTGGCTTGGCCTGCCCAGAATAACTGGTGTCATCATTTATAAAAATACGACTGCTGATGGCCTAGTAGATTATTCCCTCTGTGATGTCGCATAAACCTGGAGAATTATCTATAGCTATGGCAGGCAGCAGTCCTTGCAAAGTGTTGAATGCTCAGCTGAAGTCCAGTCCCACAATACAGACGTCACTTGACTTTTCTCTGCCAAGTATGATATATGTTTCATGAAAACATGGATAGGAGGTATGTGAAAACTGGGGGTGATGAGCTAGTAAGGAATGTTTGTGAAAGTAAATTGCAGAGTATTTAATAAGCAGTTTGTATGAAGACAGGAAGCTTTTTAACAACCATGTTGTGAATGTCAGGACCCAGATCCAAGAATGGAAAAAACTGTTTTATAGCTTCCTGCTGTTATGTTCTTTCTAGGTTATTTGTTTATTATTGTTAAAGATTTATATTCCTCAACAATTATTCTCTCTCTCTCTCTTTTTTTTTTTGGTAGTGGTACACCACTGGGAAAATGGTTCTTATATATACAATTTATTCATCATTTTGGATCCCCATACTAATGAAATTGGAAAAAAAATCTTATTAAAATAGCAGGACACAAAAATAAAGTAATTTGATCATAAAATATGTATGTGTATAAATTCATTTATGTAGAAAGAGAAATAATATGAAAAAAATTATGTTGAGGCAATAAGATTATGGCTAATTTTTATCTTGCTTAAAATTTTGGTTAATATTATTAATAAAAGGTTAGGCACTATGTTTTTGGCAGGGATAACAGCCAGTTTATACGTAAGAATGTTTGTTAAACTATTCTCTGACTATGTGGTATACGTAGCAGTTTTTTTTGTGGGTCATCAACTTAAAGTAGACTATTGTTAATTTTCAAGCAAATGCTGCCTTACTCCTGGGACCTCTTCACCCCTGATTTCTGTTTCCCAAGGGTCAGAATTAACAGTCTCGGGAAACTGTCCTAGCTTTGGCCCTTAAATTGCCATATGACTCAGCAGCTGTAGAAGAGGTGACATAGAGATATTTTGTACTGATGCCTTTGTTCAGCCACCAAACAAGGACCAGGCTCTGGGAATCAGTTCTTGGACCGCTCACTGACAGCGCTTTGGTGTACTTAGAAGGGCCATACGCTTTCCCCAAGTTCTGAGAGACTGAAAGCAGCCATCTGCCCTATTAGAGCTGCTACATTTCTAACTTGAATTTTTTTCTGAACTGAAGTAAACTAAGCAGAAGAGATTCCCAGAAACGTTTCTTAGCAAGTCTGATTTTTCAGAGGCAGCTGCTCCTCCCTCATCACAAAACCCAGAAGGCTTTCAACCAGGGGTTAAAAACAGAAATTCCTACATGGGCCATTCAGGTAAACATGAGTGAGTGAAGGGGGTTAGTGAGCATTGTCGTGAACTCTAGCACTCACAGCCCATGGATAGGAAGCAGCCACACGGCTGTAACCATTTCTCACTGTGCATCAAAGGAGCCCTGTGCACAAGGAAACCAAAAATCTGAAAACTGCTTGGAAGCTTGTGAAACCTGTGAACTCTGGGGCCACCCTAGATGCTCCACTTCATCTAATTGGGGGGTAGGCTCAGTATTCTGAATTTGTGTCTCTCATCCAAAATAATTTTGATACAGAAGATCCCAGCATCATTCTTTGAAAATGCTCTTAAAAGACAGTGACTGAATGACTGAACAGAAAATGGCAGCTAGTGAAAGGGATTAGAAAATGTCACCCCAAAATATACAGCTTTGGCCTATTGACTATTCTGAGCTGAAGGGAACTGAGAAATAGCAGATGCTGGAAGGGATCTCTACCCTTCCCCTTTCTGTCTAAAAGCAAAGCGTACATTTCCTATGAGATAGGTGTCCTCCTCATACCGTTCTTATCACTGGAGACAGGAAGCTGATGCTGAGATGAATCTGTACCAACAGATTTTAGCAGATGACCCTTATCTTCCATTAATTTCACCTATATATTTACCTTCCGACAATTTGTCAGCTCCAAAAACCCAACTCCTCAAATGGTATATAAACTCTCAGGCCTAGCCAGTTCTTTGAGGTTTTGCTTCTTTCCTATGTTGTTCAGTCGCTCAGTCGTGTCCAACTCTTTGCAACCCCATGGACTGCAGCACACCGGGCTTCTCTATCCTTCACCATCTCCTGGAACTTGTTCAAACTCATGTCCATTGAGTCGGTGATGCCATCCAGCCATCTCATCCTCTGTAGTCTCCTTTTCCTCCTGCCTTCAGTCTTCCCCAGGATCAGGGTCTTTTCTAATGAGGTGGCTCTTTGGATCAGGTAGCCGAAGTATTGGAGCTTCAACATAGTCCTTCCTATGAATATTTAGGGTTGATCTCCTTTAGGATTGACTGATTTGATCTCCTTATAGTCCAAGGGACTCTAAAAAGTCTTCTCCAACACTACAGTTCAAAAGCATCAGTTCTTTGGCACTCAGCTTTCTTTATGATACAACTCTCACATCCATAATAATGACTGCTGGAAAAATCATAGCTTTAACTAAATGGACTTTTGTCAGCAAATAGTGTCTCTACTTTTTAATACACTGTCTAGGTTTGTCATAGCTTTTCTTCCAAGGAACAAATGTCTTTTAATCTCATGGCCGCAGCCACCATCTGCAGCGATTTTGGAGCCCATGAAAATAAACTCTGTCACTGTTTCCATTGTTTCCCCTTCTATTTGCCATGAAGTGATGGGACAGGATGCCATGATCTTAGTTTTGTGAATGTTGAGTTTTAATCTAGCTTTTCCACTCTCCTCTTTCACCTTCATCGAGAGACTTTTTAGTTCCTCTTCAGTCTCTGCCACAAGGGTGGTGTCATTTGCGTATCTGATATTCTTCTGGCAATCTGTGGATTCCAGCTTGTGCTTCATCCAGTCTGGCATTTTGCATTATGTACTTTTCATAGAAGTTAATTAAGCAGGGTGACCATATACAGCCTTGACATATTCCTTTCCTAATTTGGAATCAGTCCATTGTTCCATGTCTGGTTCTGATTGTTGCTTCTTGACCTGGAGACAGGTTTCTCAGGAGGCAGGTAAGGTGGTCCCATCTCTTGAAGAATTTTCTACAGTTTGTTGTGATCCACACAGTCAAAGGCTTTAGCATAGTTAATGAAGCAGAAGTAGATGTTTTTCTGGAATGCTCTTGCTTTTTCTATAATCCAGCAGACATTGGAAATTTGATCTCTGGTTCCTCTGCCTTTTCTAAATCCATCTTGAACGTCTAGGAATTCTCGGTTTATGTACTGTTGAAGCCTAGCTTAGAGAATTTTGAGCGTTACTTTGCTAGCATGTGAAATGAGTGTAATTGTGTAGTAGTCTGAACATTCTTTGACGTTGCCCTTCTTTGGGACTGAAATGAAATCTTTCCTATAAAGCTCTTTAATTTGTCTTTTGTTGATTTAATTTGCAGACTCCGTTAACTAAACATAAGAGTATAGAGCAAAGCTTTTCTTTCCCGACACTAGTATTTACCTAGTTGAGGAGTAAATTATCTGCCAGTTCCCCCGCTACCTTGCCTAAACCATGTAAGACTCTTATCTACCTGTGCTGTAGCACTGGGCCTCAAACACCCCTGGTCAAGGTGCATGAGGAGAGAGGTAAGAGAAAACTAAGGGTTTTTTTTTTGTTTTTTTCTGGACTAAGTTTAGGGATGTGCCTGGTTAGTATTGCTTGAGACTTTGGCCTTACTGCCAAAATAAGGCCAAATAACATGCTCCAATGACCTTTATAAAAAGAATACTTGGAAGGATTTTCACCGATTTTATCTTGCTCACCCTGATACTCTCATTGGTACCTCATTTCACTTGCCATTTTTTCATGTTAAGAAAACAAAGTCACTCATTTCTCCTTTGACTCTGTTGTTGACCAACTGGTCCTGAAGGTGGACTCATTAGTTGGTTCGACAAAGCTTACAAATATGACAATAAGAAAATGGTAAAAAATAAACATAATCAAGGGCCCTCATAGGAAGGAAGCACACAATCTGGGCTAGGGTAGATCAGTAAGGGACTAAGTTAAAATAGGATTGGGATGTTGCAATAGCTACAGGGTGGTGGGGGATGGGATAAACCAACAGCAATGCATGGAATGGGGACAGATAAAGGTAGCAAACGCCTGATTGATGTGGAGCACCGAGAAGATTCTCAGAGATCATGCTCTTCTCCTGAATTTTCTCTGAAGCTGGCACAAAAACAACTTTCTTCTGTCAGTCTGTCAGTAATTATTCAAATATTTTTGTTTTAGTTTTGCTTGTGTTTATTTTTTATATCTAAACTAAATGACTCTTCAATTTTCTTTATTAATTTTCAGGTTTTTTATATTCACTTTTCTAATCAGTCAAATTCATAGGGAATATAGTTTAAAAGATTCCCATTACCTCATATATATATATATATATATAATTTTAAAAAATCTTTTAATTTTGTCTTGGGTATAGCCAATTAACAATGTGTGATAATCTCAGGTGGATGGTGAAGGGACTCAGCCATATACATATGTGTATCCACTCTCCCCCAGAACTCCCCTCCATGCAGGCTGCCACATAACATTGAGCAGAGTTCTTTGTGCTATACAGTAGGTCCTTGTTTGTTATCCATTTTAAATATATGGGCTTTTATTTAAAATAGCACTCATTTCTCCTTTGACTCTCTGTTGTTGACCTTCCTCCCTGACAACCATAAGTTCATTCTTTAAGTCTGTGAGTCTGTTTCTGTTTTGTAAATAAGTTCGTTTGTCTAATTTCTTTTTAGATTTCACATGTAAGAGGATGTTACAGAATGTTTTTGCTTCTCTTTTCAGCTTACTTCACTCAGCATGACAATCTCTAGGTTCTTCCATGGTGCTGCAAATGGCATTGTTTCATTTTTTTAATGGCCCTGTAATATTCCATTGTATATATCTACCACATCTTCTTTATCCATTCCTCTGTCAATGCACCTCGAGGTCACTTCCATGTCTTGGCTGTTGTAAACAGTGCTTCAGTGAACATTGGGGTGAACATATCCTTTCTGACCATGTTTTTCTCTGGGTATATGCCCAGAAGACCTCACACACACATTTTTATCATCAGCAAAAACTCTTGCTAATCATTAGTACAAATACAAATGAGAGACAGTCGTGGGAATAACCACCTAAGCATTCCTTCTTTGACCTAGATTTATCCAAAATAACCACACATCACTGATGATTATTCATGCCATCATGATTTTTGTAATAGAATAAACATAATTCCACTGTGCTTGTGCATCTGAGTTTAGGGTGTCGCCTTTCTAAAAGGAACAGACACTTTCAAGAAAAAGAAGGAAAGGAACGCTGATGATGCAGGAGCTTTCAGATGCTTTTTTCAACAAAATCCTACAACACTATTCCAGTTTTAGAGCAATGACGAAACCAAGGCACAGCCAAATACTAGGATTAGCAGAGCTGGGAGTCGGACGCCAGTTTTTCCATTTCTCTCCACTCTCTGCTCTTTCTCCTAAGAACTGGATCTTCAAGGCAGATGTTAAAATGTCTCTGACAAATAATGGATACACCAACATGTTACACTAAACATCTGTGGATGCAGGTGCTGTTTGGAGCTGCTGGGGAGTTTTCGCTGGGGATCAGAAGCCATTACTTAAGTGTCTGTGGAAACATAACCTTGAGGATAGCCACCAAGGAGACCTGCCCACACAGTTCAGAGCTCATGCCCCTTTTATGCCTGGTCCCATTCTGTGGGACATCCACACAACTAGGGATTTTCAGTAAATATTCAAGGATAAGCATGCAGACTGTCTTGAGAATTTTCTGTATTTTTAAAAACATTACAAATAGGGAGTCTGGTCTTGCAAGGTCAAGATCAAGCCTGTCTCTTTAATCTGAGTCCATCCCCACCCCCCAAGCTTACAAGTGAGGGGCGAGCAGATGCTTGCTGGGTGGGTTTGAAGGGATAGTAGTTTAAGGCTCCATTTTTCTATTGACGCTTTTTCTCATTCTGTGTGTGTGCATGTGTGTGTTGTGTGATCACCTTTTACAGTTATGGCTGCCAGTTGAGAGGCTGTGTTTTTAGGAAGAGGCCGTTGTCTATTTGATACTGCAGCTTGCTGACTAAGCCGGCACCAGAAACTCTCTCTGAAAGGTTCCTCTCCTGTGAACATTGTGTTTCCTGAAGGGGCCTGGTCAGCACCCTCCGAGCAGGGTCTGTTTTGCTGCTTCTGAAGATACCTTAAACTTTCCACCAGTCTCCTTGCACCTTCCTCTCCTCGGGCAAATGTCCCTTTGAAAGGTTGCTTTGCGGTCCTCTACTCACTTATGTGGCTTCCCAGGTGGTGCTAGTGGTAAAGAACCCTCCTGCCAATGCAGGAGATGCAAGAGACAAGGGTTCAGTCCCTGGGCAGGGAAGATCCCCTGGAGGAGGGCGTGGCAACCCACACCAGTATTCTTGCCTAGAGAATCCCATGGACAGAGGAGCCTGGTGGGCAGTGTAGTCCACAGGGTCGCACAGAATTGGACACAACTGAAACGACTTAGCACGCACACAAGCATTCACCTGTGTATGAAACATTTCTTTTGTTTCATTGGGAAGAAGAAGTCTCTCTATACCCTGCAAATACAGGAGACAAAGACATAATTCCTAACTTTTACCCTGGAGTTTGCAACCACCAGCATTCTATTACTCTTGGAAGCAAATTTCAAAACATGTCTATGACTCATTCCTCATTCACAAACTTTGTATTTTCTTCCTAAAAAGCTTGTTGACTCTGAGGAGCTTACTCCCTGAGATTTATCACTGCCCTGGAATCCAGAAGTCATGCAGATAAAGCCAAACTGAGTCGGGGACCCGCTGCTCACAGTGCAGATTTGCCCTCGCTATCTATGACCCACATGCCCTAGAGTCACAGTGGGGATTAGAAAACCATAATCCTGTCCTCCGTACTGAAGGGCTACAGAGGACCCTGGCTCCATTTCAGTCAGGGTGGCTTCCATCTTCCTACTTTCCCTCCCTGACCTTGTCAGCAGGATGGAGTGCTCTGCACAGAGCTGGGAACGGGTCCTGAACAAGGCCAGTACTGCCACAGCCTGGCCGTTTCATCACTCACGCAGTCTCGCTTGCTAGGCTGTGCTCAAGCCCATTTCCTCCCTCTCTGCCCTATTGCCCCTTGTTCCTCCACCTCCCTCATTCCTGCAAAGCAGGCTACTTACTGCTGCCTAAAGTAGAGCATGATTTCAGTGTTTTTCACCCCTCAAATTACTGCATGTATAAGCAAACTATTATACAGGGAACTCTGAATCAAGTAACTAACTCAGCTCTCCCCTATTAACTGATATTTGGACCATGTTAAAAACTCTTGCAGGCCATTAAAACATTCTCTAACATGTTTTAAAGCTATCCAATTCCTAAATTCCTGTGTTAATGACAAAGTTGACATTAACTGTCATATTGTTATACTACCCTGAATGTTAAGATCCTCCTTGATATCAAGGAGGTCTTTTAAAAAATTTTTATTTTATTGACTTATAATGTTGTGTTCGTTTCAGGTGTACAGCAAAATGATTCATATATATATTCTCATATATATTTTCATAGTATTTTCTGTTATAGTTTGTTACAGGATATTCAATATTGTTCCCTATGTATTCATAGGTCTTTGCTTGGTTATCTGTCTTATATATAGTTCAGTTCAGTCGCTCTGTTGTGTCCAACTCTTTGCGACCCCATGAACCACAGCACGCCAGGCCTCCCTGTCCATCACCAACTCCCGCAGTTCACCCAAACCCATGTCCATTGAGTTGGTGATGCCATCCAACTATATCTCATTCTCTGTCATCCCCTTCTCCTCCTGCCCTCAATCTTTCCCAGCATCAGGGTTTTTTTCAAATGAGTCAGCTCTTTGCATCATCTGGCCAAAGTACTGGAGTTTTTGCTTCAGCACCAGTCCTTCTGATGAACACCCAGGACTGATCTCCTTTAGGATGGACTGGTTGGATCTCCTTGCAGTCCAAGGGACTCTCAAGAGTCTTCTCCAACACCACAGTTCAAAAGCATCAATTCTTCGGTGCTCAGCCTTCTTCACAGTCCAACTCTCACATCCATACATGACCACAGGAAAAACCATAGCCTTGACTAGACGGACCTTTGCTGAAAAAGTAATGTCTCTGCTTTTCAATATGCTGTCTAGGTTGGTAATAACTTTCCTTCCAAAGAGTAAGTGTCTTTTAATTTCATGGCTACAATCACCATCTACAGTGATTTTGAAGCCCAGAAAAATAAAGTCAGCCACTGTTTCCACATCTATTTGCCATGAAGTGATGAGACTGGATGCCATGATCTTCGTTTTCTGAATGTTGAGCTTTAAGCCAACTTCTTCATTCTCCTCTTTCACTTTCATCAAGAGGCTTTTTAGCTCCTCTTCACTTTCTGCCATAAGGGTGGTATCATCTGCATATCTGAGGTTGTTTATATTTCTCCCAGCAATCTTGATTCCAGCCTGTGCTTCCTCCAGCCCAGCATTTGTGTATGTTAATCCCAAACTCCTGACTTATCCCTCTCTGCTTTGTTTCTCCTTTGGTGATGATAAGTTTGTTTTTGAAGTCTGCGAGTCCTATTATGTGAATAGGAATGTCTTAATTACTAGATAGACTCAGGCCTGGCGTGCTGCGATTCATGGGGTCGCAAAGAGTCGGACACGACTGAGTGACTGAACTGAACTGAACTGAGACTCAAATCAATTAATTCCTTCGGAAGCCCACTAACTTGCATTCTACTATAAAAAAAATTACTTTTGAAATAAAATACATTAAATATTTTTACATCCTCAAATGGTTTTTTAAAAAGTACTGTCATAAAATAGGACACCCATTCTAATGTAAAAATTTGAAAGATAATAAAGGAATGATAAAATTTTCCAAAGGCTAATCCCAGGGGAAAAAAAAAAGACTGAAAAAAGAAAACACTGCATATGCCCTTTTTCTAAAACTGTATTATTCCATGTATATTGGAGTTTAGTTTCCACGCGTGTGTGCTAAGTCACTTCAGTTGTAACTCTCTGTGACTCTACGGATTATACTCTGATAAAATTTTCCAAAGGCTAATCCCAGGGGAAAAAAAAAAGACTGAAAAAAGAAAACACTGCATATGCCCTTTTTCTAAAACTGTATTATTCCATGTATATTGGAGTTTAGTTTCCATGCGTGTGTGCTAAGTCACTTCAGTTGTAACTCTCTGTGACTCTACGGATTATACTCTGCCAGGCTCCTCTGTCTGTGGGATTCTCCAGGCAAGAATACTGGAGTGGGTTGCCATGCCTTCTTCCAGGGGATCTTCCCAACCCAGGGATTGAACCCTTGTCTCTTGTGTCTCCTGCATTGGCAGGAGAGTTCTTTACCACAGTGCCACCGGGGAAGGTTAACAGAGAATATGAAAAATCCTCCAAGGTCTTATCTCTTCTCACAAGAGTGGCCTGATGAGATGTATCTGCTTTTATATCAAGAATTGCTCTATTGTAAGTCCTCATCACCTGAGAGCCTTAACACATTCAGAACTAGCCTACTGGGAATGCTTTGATGAAGTCTTTCTTTACTGTCTTTAATGTGGTGTTACTTCTGTAGAGTTTCCATATAGATTAATTGTGAACAGACGTCATATTTGTTTTTGGCAATCTCTTCCCTCGAAGAAACTAATTTTTTTTTTTTAATTTTTTGAACTGAATATAGAATTTTTCTCTTTGAAACTTCTTAAATCTGATAAATGGATTCTGATATAATACAGCATGTGAGTTCCAGTTCCATTAGGTGGAAACAAATAATGGAACTACTGTGAAACAGTGTTTATCTTGTTTGTTTGATTATATTAAATATCTGCCTAAAATGTATAGAAGATAAAGTATAAAACCTTGAAAAAACACAGGTTTCAGGGGAAAAAACAAAACAGAAGAAGCTGACTTAAAGTTTGAAAGTAAAGTTATTAAGTCTTCTGCTAGACTTGGTTCAAAAAGGAAAAAAAAATTTCAGCTTGAATTGAATCTTTTTATTTTTTCCAATTCAAAGAAGCCATTCTTTGGAAAGAAGAACAGTAGAGTGGGTAGCAGATATTATATATTAGTAACCTAATCACCGTGTTAAAAACATTCAGCTTGAGCGACTGCGTTTAGGGAATTACATTTAGAGGCCCTGTCCTGAGTCAGCCATGAGGTCTTTTCAGATCTGTTTGTGTGATGGTCTTGATTTGTTTTTCTTTTTATCTCCCATAAATCACAAAGCAGAGAACACAGAACAAGAGAGATAGGAATCAGCGACCACAGGAAATTTCTGCTTTCTGATGGAAGGGGAACAGAATCCCATGATTAAGGTCTAAAGCTTAAGGGAAGAAGTGAAAGTCTGAGGCGTCGCTGTAGTAAATCACCGGTGCTGTCATAAGAAGATGTAAATTTCTGCATCTCAGGACACACATACTAAATCAGAATGTCTTTAAAAAGGACCTAGGAATTTAAATTCCACTAATTCTCCAGGTAATTTTTTGTATGCTAATATTTGAAATCCAAATGAAGCCAGTTTAGAGATTCTTATTCAAAAACACATACAACACCTGAATGATTAGGCCTTATTCTAAGAATATGCTTGTAACTTAAGATCAAGCTAAGTAGCAACTGATAATCAGTAATATTTTGTCTGAGTTGGCACTGCTTTTTACCTAAGTATTTCATTTCTCATGAATCTTGCTAAATATTATGTTTTTATGTTTATGCATCTTTTAGGAAGTACTTAACTAATACTCATTAAAGACTTTCTCAAATGGAGAAGCATAGTGGAATAGAACATCTGGGTTCTGAAGCTAGCTTCAGTATTTTGACTGCTCTGGGCTTTGGTTTTTCTCTTCTGTCAAATATCAGTTTAGCCTAAATTAGGAGCTGTCAAGTTAAGGACAGAGGGTGCAACTGGCCTGGCTAATGCTTGAGGAGTGACAGGAGGTGTGGCTACTGGAAAGGGGCTGGCACTCTGCAGCTCTAACCACAGGCTGCCAAGAAAGAATTCAAACTCAGGATTGCCTGCGTGTCCAGCTTTTCAAGAGATGTTGGAAATCCTGCTTGTAAGATGAAATCTGATTGTTAAATGGTTGCTACTAATGTAGGATATCTAACATATAGCACAGGCCAATACTTTAAAGAACAATGCAAACATTTTGGTTGGCTAGATTTAACCTGTAGGCTAATTCATGCCCTTGTTAAGATCCTTTCTAGCTCCCAAATCCTGTATATCTTCTGTTTCACAGCTTTTCATATTGCCAAATCTAGGCACCTGGAGATAACCTAAGCAGTAGCTAAGAGAAGCTAGTTGCAGTGTGTTTATTTATAGACTAAATTCTGCTTCAGTGTAGGTCATTTATATTCGTTTCAAAGGGATGATGCTCACAGGGTATTTAGCAAAGCAGATGCCTGATTGTAGAAATTTAAATTGTCCATCCTCATTTAACATGTTGTGGCTAACGACTGTGTCTATGTAATTGAATTAAGATTAGATAGGACTAAAGAGGCTGAGCAATCAGATTGCCTGTAGTTTTCAAGTCTATCATGTAAGTGGTAGGGCCAATGTTTCCATGTCATGTATGTCTACAGTGAAGAGAGCTACTTAGGATAAATAAACGTTTCTGCTATCTTTTACAAATCAAAGTCTTCAGGAATTTCTATTTACCTCTGTGTATAATTCATTCAGCCTTTGAAGATTTGGGGTTTTTTCATCTTAAATGTTAGTTAAGTCTAACGCATTTTGTTGAATTAAAAAAACTAGACCATTAAATAAAAACTACAATGAGGTACCACCTCATACCAGACAAGATGGCTATCATCAGAAAGTCTACAAAAAACAAATGCTGGAGGTGGTGCAGAAAAAAGGAAATCCTGTTACGCTGTTGGTGAGAATGTAAATTGGTACAACCACTAAGGAGAATAGTATGGAGTTTCCTTAAAAAACTAAAAACAGAACTGCTGTATGATCCATCAATCCCACTCCTGGGCACGTATCCAGAGAAAACCATAATTCAAAAATATACATGCATCCCAGTGTTTATTATAGCACCATTTGCAATAACCTAGACGTGGAAGCCACCTATATGTCCATCAACAGATGAATGGATAAAGAAGACGTGGTACATCGTATATATACATAATGGTACATATATACATATATACTTAGCCATATAAAGAATGAAATAATGTCGTTTGCAGCAACATGGAGAGATGTAGACATTATCATACTAACTGAAGTAAGTCAGGCAATCACCATATGATATCACTTACATGTGGAAACCAAAAAAGTAATATGAATAAACTTGCAAAACAGAAACAGAGTCACAGACATAGAAAGCAAACACAGTTATCAAAGAGGAAGGGCGGGATAAATTAGCGGTAGGGGATTCACAGATAAGTACCACTATCATATAAAATAGATGAACAGCAAGGATTTATTGTATAGCACAGGAAACTATATTCAATATCTTGTGATAATCTATAAGGGAAAAGAATATGAAGCTGGACATCTGACACACAACATTACAAATCAGTGATAGTTAAATTTTAAAAAATCTATTGTATAATTTCCAAAACCTACTTTAGCATACATATCTGCAGTATTGACATCCCATTCCCACACATATTCAAGTATAAAGTTCAGAAAAATTCCTTCAGTTGTATTTAGTGATACTTTCCCAAAGTTATTAAATTTTTACCCCTTGTGTTGAACTATCCTTTCGCTATACTGAAGTCCTGGAAAATTTTAGAAGTTCCATTTGGCATTGCACTTAATACTAACTGACTCATTTGATATTTCCAGATTATTAAAGGTCTGAATATTTATAGAAGGGTTACCACCCTCTCTGCTCATTCACTCATTTTCTTTTTTTGAGAAGAACTTTACTGATTAGGGGAAGCTTTCAAGGTACATTGAAGACATACTTGGATTGAGATGGGCATCCTTGTTCTGCCATGAACCCTAGGATTTGGGTAATAAGACCTGGCATTTGTTGATTCTCTCTGTGCCAGATGCTTTTTGAACATTAATCATAACCTTACAACCATCCTGCATTATAGCTATTCCTGTAATTACAAGTGAGGACATTGAGGCTCAGAGATAGTAAGGACTTGTTTGAGTGATCAAACTGGGATCTGAACCTAATTCTGTGTGGTTCCGATGTTCATATCCTATGCATTACTTCCTGGTGCCTCCCAGTATTGCAGAGTGGAGAGAGGGTTTTCTGGGCCCCAGTTTTCTCATCTGTAAAACATGGGAGTTGAACAATATAATTACTGAGGTCTGTTTCACTTTTAACATCCTATGCTGATATTTCAGGGCTTTCTGTTACAGAGAGTATGACTCATTCTTAGGCGAAACCCCCTTTGGATGTTTTCAGATACCTCAGATCCTGGCTGAGATTTTCAAACAGGATGTTGACAGATATACTTAATATTAATCTTGTCTCCTGTGGTATTTGGATTCCTGCCAATTCTTTGTCACTCAAAACAATGGAGAGCATTATTTTCTCTGTTATTCTGTTTTTGCATAAGCCTGCTCTATACTGTTTCTCTTCCTAGTCCTGAGCCATGGTTTTATATTTAACCAGACCTTTGACTTGAAAAAATCTTTATTTGCTCATTTGTACAACTATAATACAACTTTCCAAGTCTTTTTTAAAATCCACAATAATCTAGGTTTTCTTTAAAACATCAGGTAAAACGATGTCACATATTTCTAAAACTGGACAAAAATGATAAGGTGATGTCAGAGGATCACATTGCTAGTTGCCAAGTGAACTAGTAGAGTTAGTGAAGATAAAATTTAAATTCACTCCATATTACCAATGAATCTGAAATAGATATACATACTTGCAAGAATCAATACTTCTGATTTTTTAGGGATACTTTTTGAGCTCACATAGATTAAAGTATTTGGAATTCTAAGATGCATCTCAACTAATGTCTGCATCTTAGATACTAAACCAGTTTGTATAAAAGCTAGAAATGTATAGATAGAACTGTCCTTGCTACTTCTACTGTGGGATTAATCTATCTAATGATTAGGCTTTCATAGTAACAAAACAGAACAATGACAACAAAAAATAGCTCCTTGATTAACTCAGGACTGTCTAGCTTTTCTTTTGAGATAGTAAGGTTCTAAGACTTATTCTGTAACTTAGAGGCTTTCTCTATTTTCTCTGAAAATGTAATGACATCAGATAATTGAACAATTTAATTTTGAAAAAAAGAACTTAAAAATTTTCAAATAATAATTATTGTAACCAACATTCTTTATGGTTTGTTTCAGCCTTAGTAATTTACATAACATCTTTTATTCTCATTCCTGATGATGATGGTCTGTTGAAAACCAACATTTGTTGAGCTTTCTTTATGCATGAGAACAGCACTAGACATTGTGGGAAGACACAAATATGCTAAAGATGTAATATATGCTCCCAAAGAGCTTATGGTATACTAGGGAAGAAATGAACCAAAATTGTTAGAGAAGCTGAAAGATGGTAAATACCATTAAAAGAGCATAAATAAGTGCTTAAGGGGAATCTGAAGAGCTGGGCCTTTCACCTTGGATTTGAAGATCAGGAAACATTTTGAAAGGGACATCAGGAATTAGGGGAGGGTGTTCCAGAGAAAAGAAACAAAACCAAGATCTTCATGACTTTTGTCATTTGGTCCATTCTTTTAAAATTTACTTCTGCATCCACCCCCTCTCACCATGGTTAACTCACATTTATCATTTAAGACTGAACAGGGGCCTCATCCATCAAGATTCCTCCTTTACCCAGTAGGTTAAGGATTCTAATTCAGTTCGATTGAGATAAAGTCCTCTCACGTCCTTCTCAAGTCTTCCTCATTTTATTAAATTAATCTCCTGCCACTTGTTTTCACAAGTTAGATTCCTAGGACTCATCTATGTTACCCTCATCTCCTTCCTTCACCTCCAAATCCAGTTCATCTCCATGTCTAATTCTACTTTCAAAATAATGGTTAAGTCTATTTTAGAATCAGAAAAGATATATGAATATACATATGACATCATAGTAACAAATCTAATACCCCTGAAGTGGAGTAAGTAAATGAAGAGGAAAGTGGCAGGGGGTGCGTGTGTAAAGATACACAGGGACTAGATCAAAAGTAATATTTCAATAGTCCAGGTGACAGGAATTGGTAGTGTGGACCACAAAAATAGAACTGACAATGGAATACTGTTCAACTATAAAAAGGAATGGAATTTTAATGTGTGTTGCAACATGTGTGACGCTTAAAAGATTATATTTAGTGAAATAAGCCAGAAACAGAAGGATAAAACTTATAAGAAGGAGCTATAATGGACAGATTCACAAAAACAGAAAGTAGTATATAGATCACCAGGGCCTGAAAGAAAAGGGGAGTTATTATTTAATAGGAACAAAATTTTTGTTGAAGATGGTGAAAAAGTTTTAGATATCTATAGTGCTGATAGTTACACAACATTGTAAATGTGTTAAATGCCACTGAACTGTATACCTACAAATGGTTAGCATGATAAATAGCCCATTATGTGTATTAGACTACAACAATTTTAGATTTATTTAGCTTGAGTAACAGGGAAGATGGTGGTGTGCTGCCTAAGATGGGAGAATGTAGGGCAAGGCCATGTTTGGAGCACGGTTAGGTTGAAAGAGAAAATATAAAATTAACCTGCAAACAAATGAATCTGGAGTTAAAGGGAGAGACTTGGAGATGCACATTTAGAAATTACTATACTATAGGTGATGTTTAAGGCCATGAGAGTAAATGAGATAATCTAGGGGAAAACTAAAGTTTCGTAGGAAGCAGGGCCTCTGGAGCAGGTTTAGAAGGTCTTCAAAGGTTCCATAGAGTAGAATTCAACAAAGTAGAGAAGTAACCAATATGGAAGAAGAAAAACCAGGCCTCTGTGATTTGACATAAGCCAAGAGTGGGAGGGAGGTGAGGAAGTAAAGAAACTGCAGTTGTTTACCTTGGAATAAGAGTGGGAAAATGGCACCAAGTGATGAGGAATCAAAGGAAGCAGAGATGTGAGATACCAACATGTTCCTATGCAGATAGGAATGAGTTGGTAAAGAGGAGTGTGTGATGCAAGTGTGAGATGAGGTAAATAAGTGATGTACCTAGAAAGGTGAGAACCGCAGGGTCTGGAGCACTAGTAAGAGAATAGCACCTTAAATGAGAGGAGCGACACTTTCTCCACTGCTGACAGAAGGCAATCAGAAGAACACGGGTGACAATATGAAGCAAGAATTTAGATTTGGTTGGTAGTGGAAAGGTGCGCATTGCCATTTGATGACCTGTGTATACTCAGGGAGTTACAGGTGAGGTCATCAGCTGGGTGTGAGTGTGGAGGAGGGAAAAAAGTTTGGGAAGGGACGGAGCACTTGTCTTGGAGAGGGCGAAAGCTACCTACTGGGAAAAGATCATAGCTGTTCTGCTGGGAAAAGTTAAATGCTCATCTGGGGTCTGTAATCATACAAAGTGAAACCACAATCAGGCGGGCTTTGTTATTTTGTCAGCAGATATGAAGAACAGAGATAGAGGACTTCTACCAGATATTTGGCCAGGTGCTGAAGAGAGTGAAGATGAATAGATAAAAAGAGGTTTAAGAAATAAATCTAGGAAGATATCCTGAGGCCAGTTCATGGAGGACTGAATGTTGGGCTAAGAAATATGACCTTTATTTTACAGACAATGAGAAGCCATTGAACTAGTTCTCCCTGTGAAAGTGACATTACCTAAATTATACTCCTGTATAACTAACCTTCCTTTAATGTAAAGCACTGAGATGGTTAACAACAGCAACAAAAACCAACCCAATATGACCACTCGTGAAGGATCAGGATTAGATAATCAAGATCTAAATGAAAGTAAGCAACAGTTGACTTGAACCAGACCACTGATGGTTAAACTCTTAAGAGATCTTGGTGTCTTTGGGAACCAAACAAACTGGATGGGAATATCAGGCTACAGGGGAGGGAATCCTACGAGCTGAACTGGGATGAGGCAGGATATTACTTAAAGTACTTGGCAGCAGCTATACATCAAGGGACATATTGATCAAGCACAGAATGAGTGAGAACCTAAGAGACATCTTGCATATTGGAGCCAAATAAATAATCATAAAGTTTTTGGTCACTGATAGGGCCAGAGGAGGTTAGGAAGTGTTCAGGAAGTAGTATGCATGATGGGCGGTGTTAGAGTACCTCAAGGCATAGACTGGCCAACACAAGGATGCTGGGTGGTAGCCCAAAGTGCTATGTAGGACAGGGAGGCCAGCCAGTTTATAGTGTAGATCAGAAAGGACTTTGGAACTAATGTTCAGTTCAGTTTTATAGGATGGGCCATTTTAATGATAATGTTTGAATATAAACCCTGAGTGCTAGATTTTATGCCATCGAAATATATGTGTTTACCTTCAGTGTGTGTTAAAAAGGTGAAAAGTCATAAAATAACATAGTTAGAGATAAATCAAAATATGGTATAGAGGAATCAGAATATTTTTTAAAACAATTCTTTTTATTAAAAAATATTTTTTAATTTATGGCACGTGGGATCTTAGTTCCATAAACATGGATTGAATCCATGCTCCCTGCAGTGGAAGTGTGGAGTCTTAACCACTGGACCACCAGGGAAGTCCCCTGGTAATACCTGAAGTCAGTCTTGGGATGTGATAATCTCCTTCTACCAGGGAGCCAGGAGCCGTGCTAGTGGTCCCACAGATGTTACTGGCAATCTGAAAGTACAATCTGTTTCCTGGTAAATCTGCCACTCGGGTTGGTTTTACATTTTTAATTTTATAAGCAAACTTTTTCAACCTGAAGTCAGTCTTGGGATGTGATAATCTCCTTCTACCAGGGAGCCAGGAGCCGTGCTAGTGGTCCCACAGATGTTACTGGCAATCTGAAAGTACAATCTGTTTCCTGGTAAATCTGCCACTCGGGTTGGTTTTACATTTTTAATTTTATAAGCAAACTTTTTCCAATGCCTAGCAGTTCATAACCATATTAAGCAACAGAGCACTAGGACAGAATTCCATTAAGTTTTATTCTGTGTCCGTCCATCCAACATTTTATGACCATCAAGTATCAAACACTGTGTAGGCTGCAGATACAAAAAAAAAAATGCATTTCTGTTTCTCTTCAGGGAGCCCCTGGGTCTATTTGTAAAGAAAGATAAAGAGAAATTTATATAATAGATGTTATGATATGGTGTGCACAGAGTGTATGGGTGCATAATTCACGGAAAGGCTAGTGAGTGGGTAGGGAGATGGTAGTGGTGATGGAAGTGNAAACAAAAACAAAATGCATTTCTGTTTCTCTTCAGGGAGCCCCTGGGTCTATTTGTAAAGAAAGATAAAGAGAAATTTATATAATAGATGTTATGATATGGTGTGCACAGAGTATATGGGTGCATAATTCATGGAAAGGCTAGTGAGTGGGTGGGGAGATGATAGTGGTGGTGGAAGTGGTCCCAAAACACTTTCTGAAGAAGGATCAAAAGACAAGAAGGGGACACTTTGGGGGAAATTGCTAGTAGTTGCACATGGCTATAACATTTCAGTTAGGTTTGGACCTCATTTGTTTCATGCAGACTTTTTTTCTCTAGTATAATCTTTATATATTATGTTTGTAACCCTACCTTGATTTGAAATTCAATCGGTATTTTGTTTTCACTCTTGCTTAATGCTCATAAGCAATGTGTTTAATATAATGGATACATGTAATCAATTCAGAAATAATACATAAAATTTCACTAAAATAGAAATATATGTGTGAAATCAGTCATTTAAAAAGGATAAGAATATTAATTTATTGCCTTAAATTAAGCAAGAAGAACATTGATGTAAGTGATGCAATAAAAAACTAGTAAGTCTTTCATTTTTCTTTGGGAGTGTTTTTAAAGCAGGACCAAAGACTTTATATGTAATATTAACTAGAATGATCATCGGCATATGCTGATGATGAAGGAAAAAAGAAAACTTCAAGCAGTTTCCATTTCCTTAGAAATGCCTTAGAAATTTCCTTAAGAATTTATTCTGAAGTGAAATTTTAGCTTCTTGATGCTGCTTTATTGATAAAGAAATTAAGGTACTTAATTTTGTTTGCCAATATTCCCATATATACATTTTTGTTTAGAACCCACAGTATCTGCTAAATAAATTACTTCCCTTTGGCTTTAGATCAGAAGCAACCTCAAAAGACAGCTTTTCTCAAATTCAATTACTAACTCTTGGGACTTACATGGAAAAGTTATGGTTGTAAAAAAAGAAAAGATTAGCCACTTGCACCTGAGAATGTTTATAGCGTTTAGATGGAGTATGCCAAGGTCTGCTTCTAATATTTTCTCTTCTGATGGTACAATTTTTAAAGATAAGCACTGATTCTTACTTCCAGAGTAGTCAGCTCTATATTTCCCTCATGGTCTCCCAACATTTCTCTTGGATTTGTGGTATTAATTATATTCCACTAACCTTCATTTCTAAGATTCCAAGACTCTTATCTGCTAAGATCCACAAATAACATTAGGTAAATATGCCATTTTCACTATCTCATGCAATCCTATTTGAACTATAAGTATTCCGAAAATACATTTAGGATTCTGTAGTATGGTTTCAAACATTTTGGGATATGAATGTAAATTTTTATTTTAATAAATGTTTTTATTTTTAGTTCTGATAATACAATCGCTATAAATATAAGACATTACAACTTTAAAATGAGAAGCATTCTGCTTTTAA
Organism: Oreotragus oreotragus; assembly: GCA_006410675.1. Lineage (NCBI taxonomy): Eukaryota > Metazoa > Chordata > Mammalia > Artiodactyla > Bovidae > Oreotragus > Oreotragus oreotragus. The sequence continues at coordinate 307,678 of SJYX01004173.1, read as the reverse complement.
AACTCCAGGTAATCTTTTTAAAAGGTTATATATGAATTAGTATAACTGCAAATAAAAATGAATAGTGTCTGGTTGTGGCATACATAACAAAAAGTAAAAGCATATTGAAATTAACTATCTTTTGTCAGAAATTTAGTTAGCTACGTAGCATAAGATGAGAGGCCTTAACATTCATCTTGGGTTAGAAAAACCTACTCACCCTAAAGAGCTATCAAAAGTGTTACTCTGGCTTGAAAGGGATTATGTTAAATAGCTGAAGTCAGAATCCTCTCATAGACAGTTCAGTGTGATAAAAATGTTGCTATCCAATTACCTAATAAATATTAAAAATAAATAAGGTCATGGCATCTGGCTCCATCACTTCATGGCAAGTAGAGGGGGGAAAAGAGGAGGCAGTGCCAGATTTCCTCTTCTTGGGCTCTAAAATCACTGCAGATGGTGACTGCAGCCATGAAATCAGAAAACGACTGCTGCTTGGCAGGAAAGCTATGCCAAACCTAGACTGTGTTGAAAAGCAGAGACATCTCTCTGCCGACAAAGGTTCATATAGTCCAGGCTATGGTCTTCCCAGTGGTCACGTACTATGGTGAGAGCTGGACCATAAAGAAGGCAGAGCGCCAAAGAACTGATGCCTTCAAACTGTGTTGCTGGAGAAGATTCCTGAAAGTCCCTTGGATTGGAAGGAGATCAAACCAGTGAGTCTTAAGGGAAATCAACCCTGAAGACTGATGCTGAAGCTGACTCTAGTATTTTGGTCATCTGATGTGAATAGCCAACTCATTGGAAAAGTCCCTGATGCTGGGAAAGATTAAGGGCAGAAGGAAAAGAGGGCATCAGAGGATGAGATGGCTGGATAGCCTCACCGACTCAATGGACATGAACTTAAGCAAACTTTGGGAGATGGTAAGGGACAGGCCTGGACGCTGCAGTCCAGGGGGTCTCAAAGAGTTGGACATGACTGGGTGACTGAAAAACAACCTTATAAATTTAGAATCTTTTAAGATCATACTAGATTTCTATAGAATGAAATAAATTTTATCCTATTGACCCAAGTCTTGTAATGCTTGTTCTGCCTTTGAGGACTCCTAAGAGTTCTTGTTTTCATCCATGCATGAAACATACATGTATCTCTCCACCGTCTCTCCTGCGTCCTTTTATTTCCTTGACCTCAGAGATTTGCCTCAGAGTTATAATCGATCACTTCCTGAAGGTACAAATTCTGTTTGTGGCTGAGAGCATTTCTCTTTTCTGTTTGACAAGTTCTTTCAGAATTCCCTGAAACAGAAAGAGGGCTCCTCTTTTATTCACTAGAAATTGCTCAGAAAAAAAAGGGACCTTGTATAATGTTGAGGCTGTCATCTTTGTGGGGCAGATGTTCTAACAGTGCGTCCAGGTTGAAATGACAGCTTGTCACGGTAGGACTTCAGGTATTACTGGAAAATCACAGTGACGTTCTCTGATCATTTCTGGGATTAAGGAAAGCATCTGCAGAAAAGCAGTGATGTTTTCAGATCTTGTAGGCACTGATTAATATGCCAGCACGATGAACACTCTTCTCCTGGATCCAATCCATATTAAGCAAATCAGGAATAATGTTGTTCCTCTTTCTTTACCTCTTTGTTTTCTCTTAGTTCTATGTTCTTTGTCCAGTATCAAATTGTGGCTTAATTTCATTGGAAAAAATTAAAGGTGTAATAGGGTAATAATCTGTTCCAAGGCAGTATATCTTTAAAAACAAATATTCTTCCAGACTACTACATTGCAAAGTGAAAGTGAAGTCGCTCAATCATGTCCAACTCTTTGCGACCCCAAAGACTGTAGCCTACCAGACTCCTCTGTCCGTGGGATTTTCCAGGCAATAGTACTAGAGTGGGTTGCCATTTCCTTCTCCACTACATTGCATGTAGGTATCTAATGTATGCATAAGAGCATAAACCTAACACAGTCCCACTGACCAGAAAGAAATCCCATGTCTTCAAACAGAAGTTTCCCACCTGTCTGGTAGAGTCTGGTCCTATGCATCCTTTCTAAATTTGATTTGATGAGGTCAAGCTCCCCTACACCCCTCATTCCTCCAAATTTATACATGTGACTGATGTAGCCGGCCTGTAACTTCACCCTCCTATCAGGAAACATTGAGTCATTAAATAAAATAGCATTGTGGTTTCTGGGGAATACAGGAGAGAACATTTTTCACTTTTCTACTTGGGCACCAAGAGTTTTTTGTAGCAGGAACAGCTGCACCAGTATCTATAGCTGACTGACAATTGTTTGCAACCTCAAGCTCTCCAATTCATCTTGTGTTGACAAATCTCCATCTGCTTTGTTTGACAAAGGAGTACTCAAAATTTCTCTGTACATTTCTTATTTCTTGGAAGGACGTATCTTCCTTCTCCTCTCTGGTCTGGGTTTTCTTTCTTTCTTTTTTTTTTTTAACCAGTATTTCCAAAACAGCACATTCTCTTCTGGTGATCATAACAGTTTCCAAGGTTAACTAGGAAACCTTTGAAATTGATCAAGCTCTAATTCCCATGTGCCTTGTCTGACATTTAGCTGATGCTTGCCCTTTCATCCAAACTCTCTGGATACAGGAGCCAGGAGACTTTAAAAAAATAAATAAATAAATAAAGCTATTCCTAAGGGATGGACAGAAGGAAGGGAGCACCATTTCCTGATAATAGTATAATTCCAAAATTAGTCTCAGAAACAAAGGAGGGAGGGGGCCTTGACATCACTGAATTCCCACAGCTGGTATAGCTAGCAAATACTGGCTGTCACCCAAAAATTTCAGAATGGATCTTCTTACCCTTTGTTAATTATAAAATAAATAGATTTCCAGACTTTTTGTAAGGAAGGGCTTGAATATGCAGTTTGAAAATGATAGGGAGAGAAAGAAGAGAAATTTTGTATTTTCCTCACAAGATAAAACTGATCTTCAGGTCATGGCTATCTTCGCCAAGTTTATGAACTTTACCTAAAATAGATTAAAGGGGACAGTGAGAGGTTTGTTGTTTTGTTTTGGTCTTCTGTCCAGAAACTTTTTGCATCTTCTCTCTGGTAGTATCCTCTAGCCCTTGACCTTTGGCACATGACCCAGATGTGGCCTCTGATAAAATCCTGTTGTGTTAGGCACAGCAGGTGATGTATGGATGAGAATGTGGTACAACGATAGTCAGTCACATGTCTCCCTTGAGATTTCTGTATCGAATAGGTGAGAAATCAGTTGTATTCCCTTTGTCATCAGTTAGTTGCTTAAACGTGTCCCACTCTAGTCGCCCGCCAGGCTCCTCTGTCCTTGGGGTTTCCCAGGCAAGATTACTGGGGCGGGTTGCCATTCCCTCCTCTAGGGGATCTTCCTGACCCAGGGATTGAACTCAGGTCCCCTGTGTTGGCAGGCGAGTTCCTTACCACTGAGTGAGGAAGACCTCTGTTCCCTTTAGTTTAGTACAAATTAAGGTTCTTTGGTTGCAAGTATTATAAGCCTAAGCAGACTGCTTTAAGCAAAAAAGAAGCTTATAGGAAGGATATGAGAAAGCTCTCAAATATTGAAGGAATGCTTAACAACCCAACCTTGTGAAGTTTGTCAGATATCAGAAGGTCAGAGACAATTCCTTCAGGGGGCAGGGCCAGTCCTACAGGATGAATTAGCTCTAGTTTTTTTCTGCCCTTCCTCATTCAACTCAGCTCAAGATTCACGTTCCTGAAAAAAAGCGACTGTGATCGGCTCAGTTTGTCACAGGCCTTTTCCTGGGTCAAGTAGGAAAGGGACAGTGTGACTGACAGTCCCAACAGACCAGAGAACAGGAGAGGCATAGTTCTCCAAAGGAAAACCATGCTTCTGTTAGTAAAAGAAAGGGATGTTGTTCTGAGCAGGCAGAAGCTGATGTTCACTAAAGATTGACAAGTCAAGGCAGCCAGAGGATCTTTCCTGATCCGTGCCTGCAAGAGGTCAGATGGGGTCAAAGAAGAGTCCAGAAACTCTGTGCTCAGCCTCACTGCCAGCCTTAGCAGCTCGTAAATTTCTTTTGTACTTAAACTGGTTGCATTTTGGTTTCTGTCACTTGCAACCGACAAAGTCCTGAGCGACGCCTAGTTTTCACATGAGTTATTTTTAGGCCTACGGGTCTCTACAATGTCCTTTTGAAAATTAGAACCACTCCAGATATGTACATATGGAGCAAGAAAGATTTTTAGGGATCTTTGTGCAATAAGATCTCTAAGCTTTTCAGGGACTCCTCAGAAGTTGTTTATCCTTGAGGGAACTTCTGAAATCAATGAGAGGGCGTTGGCTTTGGGGTTCTATTCCAGGAAGTGGCTCCATTTCAGGAAGAACTCAGTGGACAAAGGAAAAGGCAATCTGACAGGTAATCTCTACATGAGACAAGGGATTATAAAGATAAATATAAGCTATTTCCATGAGGTAAATACAAAAAGTCCTGAGGAACTTGTTACACTTAGAAAGCACACGTTGAAGTTATTATCCCTATTCTCTCATGGTCCCTACTGTTGATTTCTGGTGGTTATTGGTCTAGATGTAAGACACCCCAGCATGGAATAGCTTCTTTAAGGATTCGGTAGGAGTGCTTAAAAGAAAGTTTCTTTCTGCAAATATAGGGATAATTATGTGGGTGGGGAAATCTCCACCTTTTGTTTCCCTGAGTTCTTGTCCCTTTCCAGCAAGGCAGTAACACCCTTGGCAACAGTAGGGAAGTGCAGGCTGCCTCTTTTGTGTTTGACCAAATATCAAACCAAGCTTCATGCAGTCTGATGCCATGGGTGGTGAGCAGAGCTTATAACAAAGTCCCAGCGGTTCAAACTGTGAGAACCCAGAGTCCTCCTTGTTACCATCTTAGGAAATTCTAGGTAGACTGGTAATTAAAAATCTGTGTTCAGTGGTGAAAGAAGTGTGTGCAGAACTGTTGGCCAAGTAATTGATTCCTAGTCTGAGAAACACCAGCCTTTCAGAGAGCTGAGAGAGAGTAGAAGAGGAGAAGGATGGCGTTGTTTAAAAAAATAGACACAAATGGGCAGCTATTCAAGACTAGTCTTCCTCCAATGAATAGTAATGTGACTGGCTCTCTAAAAGCTTGGAATTCTACCAAGGCAAGATTTTATTTAGGCCCAAAGCATTCTCATTAAAACATACTTACACTTGACAGGGTGTTACATCTTTGCAAGGATTGTTTTAATCACTATGTTTTCTCCTAACTGAGATAAAAGTCTCATAACATGAAGCTCACCATGCTAACCATTTTCAGGTGTACAATTCTGTGGTCCTCCTATCCTGACAGTGTTGTGCAAGCGTTGTCACTGCCTTATTCCAGAACATTTTTATCACCCTCAAATCCCATTTTTCTCAACATCTAGTTGCAATAGGAGTTTTTCTCCCAAGAAGGTTTGGAAAAGGAGTAATGAAAAGGAGAGGGGGTTTGGGTTGTGTGCCTGGGGATGGACATCATGCTAAAAGATACTCTTTAGAATGCTGGTTAGAGTTAGCTCTGGGGTTTTGTCAAAGAGATGTATCTCCTGGCTTTCATGATGGTATAGGACAGCAAGTCCTATTCCTGAAATTAATGAGACAGTGTTTAAAAGTAATTTTATGTCACTGAAAAGTCAGTCCTGGGACTAGCCTCCCTCAAAACGGTCTGGCTTTGTTCAGATCCTGAGTCCTCGATAAGCTTGCCCTGGGATGCACCTGTCCTACCTGGGTGTGCCATTGTCGTCTTGTTCGACTTGTCCTTTTTTGATTAATTAATTTTCATTGCAGTATAATTGTCTTACAGTGTTGTGGGGGTTTCTACAGTACAGCAAAGTGAATCAGCTATACGTATACATGGACCCCCTGTGTTTTTGCCTTTACTTCCCATTAGGGCACTGCAGAGCACTGAGCAGAGTTCCCTGAGCTATACAGTAGGTTCTGAGTTTTATACATAGTTTTATACATAGTGTATATATGTCAGTCCAAACATCCCAGTTCATCCTACCACCCTCACACCTTCCGCTTGGTGTCCATACATTTGTTCTCCACGTCTGTCTCTATTTCTGTTTTGCAAATAAGATCATTAGGTTCCACATATATGCATTAATATGTGATGTTTGGTTTGGGGGAGTGTCTTCTTAACGAGAGTAAAACCAAGAAATGACTTAACGTTGACACGGCTTTCATTGGGAACTGGCCTGTGGGATAGAGACACACATTATTTGATATACCAGCTGTGCATATTAAGAGAAAAGAATTAAAAGGGAAAAAAAAATCCAGAGGAGTGCATTCCTTTTAGTGTGCTAGCTTGAAATCTACAAACCAGGTCCTGAATGTTCTGGTCAAGGATTCAAGCTTTCATCATAGCAGGTGATTTGATGCTGATGTGCCAGGACTCAACTCACTCAGGTCCTTTACAAAGTAGTTTTCTGCTCCAAAACCAAAGGAAGCAGACTGTTTTGAAATCTAGCCTTAGATTCCTGCATACTAATGTTTACCAAAAGATGAACTCAAGCTTTGAATGGGTACAATAGGCATTTCACTGAATTCTGTGAGTAAATTAAACTGTAAGCACTTCAGGTGCCAGCTGTGGGAAAGAGGGGAGGAATCGGCCGTGGACTGTGATTATTTGTACAAAGTGAAAATCAACAAACAACACTCAGACTGTAAGTTTCCTGCTGTGCCCGTTTCATAATAAAGGTGTTTTTCTTTTCAGGTGAACTTTCCATTGACTTAAATCATTTATTTCCTTGGAGGTTATTTAAGTATGAAACCAGTGAAATCCTTTTTATGTGTTTACATGTTTAAAAAAAAAAGTTTGGTAGCTCACTGCTCCATCAATTTGAACATGCTTTAAAGTATCTTTAGTATTCTACGACATTCCTCTGATCAGAAGAGTTGAATGGCAACCTTTTATATAGTCTTACTTAGAAAATGAACCAAACTGAAAAATTGTGCACATTTGCATAGAAATTTGAATCCATCTCATTAATCTGCTCATTATAACTGTAGGCACTGGCTTGTAACTGTAGAAGAGAAGTAGCTTTGTGTTAATCCAGATAACATGTAATTTAGAGTCAGCCCTTTTTCCCTTCTTGCAATTTCACTTGTTATCATAAAACTGAACTTCAGAGTTGGCAACTACGATGTCACATAATGGAGGCTGCAAGGAGTCTCCTTTCCCAAAGTGGTTCACTCTGTTATGGAGTCTGAAGTTTTACCATTGGACATTAATTTCTTGGATCATGAAGGTCTTTTGTTCATCAAGAAGAATCCACTTAAAAAATGCAAATACTCATGGATGGGTGATTTTTTAAAGCATTTTATGATATTTTAGCTTGATCACTAGCTGAGAGTAGGTTGGACATGTTTCTTTCCTGCAACAGGCTAGCCCTTCCTGTAAGACAGTGACCCAGTGTCTTCTCCCAGTCCAACCCTGTACTTCTGGGATCCACCAGTCACAACATCCTCCTATCCTACCCTTAGTTCCTTCTGCCCCTTCATCCAATGGTTGGTGCATAACCAAGCTTGTCCAACCATACTTCCCCACCTCTAGCTACAAAGATAGACTCAGGGCTAGAATAAGCACCCAAGCCAAGCCAAGACAAGGTACCTTCTCATACTTTTCCTAACTAAAGCTGGTAGGAAAACACTTTTTTTTTTTTCTTATCTGGAGAAGAAATAAGTAGGGCAACCCTTGGTTGCTTGTCGCTCTGTTTTCAGTGTCTCCTGACATCCCACTTGAGGAAATGAAAGTCTCACTGCAGAGAGAAGCAGAGAGACACAGGGTTCCCTGATGGGATTTGAGTCCCTGAATCTATGAGACTCTAAGGGTGAGCATGCCCTAGGTCTGAAAACCAAAAACATTTTATTAAAGGACACAAGATTAAGCAGGGAAGGAGTGGTGTTCTGGTTCAGGAATGTGTGTGGGAGGTGGGTCAACCTTAATTGTTCGTGGTTAAATGGGAGCCATTGTGTGTTAAAGTTACCTACATCTTTTCAGACTTTACTTTCAAATCAGTTGAGAGGTAGGGCAAGGTGACCAAAGTCTCTGAGAATAAGAGCTCATGTTATTCTGGGGCCACAAGAGCCTTGATAACAATTTCCTGGGCTGTTGAACACAGGGTTAGGCTGTTTGGAACCCATAGGAGAGTAAGACTGTGCAAATATATGGTTTAAGAGCTTCAGGCTGTATGTCTAACTACTGACCCAGTTTCTCCAACAAATAAGAAAAGCAATACATAGGTTCTATAGGGAGTCAGTACTTTCATCCATAATTAACCTTGGAATACTAGACTTTATTTAAATTTATATCTTTTCATAATACTTTAGGTTTTTTTGTTTTTTGTTTTTTTTTCCTGCACAGGTAATTTTCCCCTGCTTTAGACAGAAATACAGAGACAAAAGTGGACCAAGAAGCAAAGGTGGAATTTAATGTTTTCTAACATACGCCACAATTGTTATAGTCCTGGTAACCCAGTAGTATCCTAATTTTGACCTATCAAAATATCAAAGGGACAAAATCATCCTTAGATAGCAAAGGACATTATTTTTGTCAAAATGAGAGTAACAAGAATCAGATAGCTTGCAATAAAAACTTTTTTCCACTAGATTCAAAGTACAGTTGAGAAACTGAGAACTTCTCTCCAATGAGCAGGAAAATTTTCTCCAGCATCCTGTGCAATCATTGTCAGCTTCCTATCATGCAACTGACTTGAAATCTGGCTATGATGCCTTAGAATAAAGACTTTTAAATGTTATTTAAAATATTTAAATATTTTAAAATATTTTAATTTAAAAATAAAAATAACCAGACTTTAAATATTCTCTAATGGGTTTTACTCATTTAGGTTTCATGGTGGTAAAAGCAAATTAAGCCATATTGTTCTGGGGAAAGAGAAAACCATGTGTTTCAAGGTGATGGTGTCACATGCCATTTCCATCTAGAGAAAGTGCTATTCAAAACTGAAAATTAAAACCAATCTCATATTAAACGCGTTCCCATACTGTCAGGATGCTGGGAGTGTCTCATTGTCTACAGCCACCACATCATCTACTTCCTCCTTCTCCTCTCTTTCCACGTTCCTCCTCTTTTTCCATAATTATTTATGAGTAATAGAGGAAGTGAGAGTAAGAACAATTGCATGTTCCCGGCTTTGCAAGAGTGGCGCACATCAAAGGAGGACATTCCTCCCAGGGAACCATAGTTTTGCAGGAGATCCACCAGGCAGAGTGAGATCTGCTCTTGCTGCAGAGAAATTGCCTCACTGCACCAAAGCTGCATAAGCACCCTGGGGTGACTGCCCAGGCGTGGCCACACACATCTAACCTGGGGTCAGGTAGCTTGCGCTTACTCTCGTAGAATCCGTAAATGTACTAATACCTGCTTCAGAGGTTATTCTGAGAATTAAATACACATGAAAAGCTTAACAAAATGCCTGGTGTGTTGTATCAAATGTTAATTCATATTGTTGCTGACGATGACAATCTGAGGGTCCCTGCCCCCTGCAAATGTGTTTATCATCTCTGGGAGAAGACTTTTTAAAACATCCATACCAGAGTGGCTATTAACTTTTTCGGAACCACCCAGATTTCACCCTCAGCCCGTCTTCCCTGCTTATTGCTGGCTGGTTAGCCTATTGTTAAAACAGATTTCTTTTCCTTCCCATGCCCGTCTTGGTCTATCAGCCTGTCTGCACTTTCAGACAAGCCCTTCTCCTTGCCCCACTTCAGAGACCCACCCCTGGGAGCCTTGGGTCTTCCTCCCTGGGGTCTGTATTTTCCTAACTGCCACCCAGCAAGACACTGATCAGATGTTTCACTCTATTCTTCAGCACCCTGAGACTTTCCTTGAAGGAACTGCTTATTCATTCCCTGCTTTTCTCACAGCGGAAGCACACCCCGCCTGGAGCTCACAGTTTGTGTGTGTCTCTAATCAAGCAGAATGGAGATCAGGCCCGGCCAGCATGCAGCTGGCCTGGTACGCTGCCTGGCACTGTGGCCTTGCTCTCTGCTTTGTTGCCAGTGAAGCTATATGCATCACCCAGGGCCCAGGGCCAGTGTGTAACTGTCACGTGGTAATACTGACCTCTAGGGGCTAGTTTTCCTTCGCATAGAGTCTTGATCTTCTCATTGAGTTCCAGGACTGTGATAGCAGCCTCTTGCTTAGTTGTTGCCAAATCAGTTTGTAGCTTTTTCAGTTTCATTTTGTGCTTTAGTTTCTTGGAAAAAAAAAAAAAAAAGAGTTTCCATCACTAGAGACAGATGCATCAAAGGAAGAAAAAGAACGAATGATAACTGATCAAACTTAGCCTTTAAAGGCCAGCTAAAAGAAAGAGCTCCGTGTTCACCTAGACCAAGTCCTGTCTGAGGTCCACGGTCTCCTGTCAGAGCATTGAAACCACCAACAGTAAAAGTCTGCTCTCTGCATCATAGTTTCTTTCACCCTACTGAAGGGATTTTATCTGGATCTGAACCTTGTGTGTTGGCTGCTTATATATGAAGGCAGTTAGAAAAGAACTCTAGTTGGCAGTCTGTATTTTACCACTGAAGTGCCAACACCAAAAAGCATCTGATTTTTTTTTTTCCTGGTCTGTAAGTAGCCTCACAGAAAATAGTCATAGCCTTGTTTCTCTTGTCATTTTCACCTTAGAGTTTGCATCCAAATACACTCTAAAGCATTTCCATGAAATGTTGATGTTTATAGATATTTATTATGGAATCTATATAGAGAAAGTGGTCAGGGGTAAGAATATTTTTCAAGAAATTGAAATAGCAAGTATAGGAATTCCTTACTATAAAATAATCTGATTTGTGACATTGAAACCTTTGAAGAAACTATAACCAAAGGATTCCCGTGGAGACTGTATGACTGGGAAACTCCACTTAGGGTTCTCAAAATGGATTTGATTTGTCAAAATTGCATTTCTCTGCAACTACAGAGAATCTGTTGTGAAAAGTGCTGTGTTGGCATTTTTGTGGTGCTGCCTTTCCAGTGAAAAGCTCACCTTGCCAAGTGTCTGTGGGCTGGTAATTAGGAAGCCCAGAAAATAAACGGCTAACATTTCTTATCGGACATAAATCTTGAGATAATGAGAGGAATGGTTTTTGCTCATCAGGGAAGACAGTGTTCCCGGATCTTTAAAAAGAGTAGACTCAAGCAGCAGGAGATCACTCTTTGTTTTGAGAGTAAAGCCAATAAAATCAGTTTATCAAAGACAGGATTAGATAGTCATAGACCTCAAGACTAGGACTTGCTGAGAGCTTAATGAATGGCATATGAACTAATAAAAGAAAATGCATCATTCAAAGGAGAATGGTGGTCTTGAAACGTCACTGAAGAGTGGACGTGGGGAAAGTTCACTCAGCCTGTGCACGGGAGAGGTACCCTGAGCCATAGCCGTTCTACTAGAGGGGTAGTTAGCATTCATGTGCTCATTTCATAATGCACTAATTATGAAGCATCCTTTTGGTGTAGGACACGGTGCTGGCCAGCTGTTAAAAAGTGCTGATAAGATCTCTGCTCCATGTCACTAAGACCTTACTGTCTTTCTGTGACTCTGTTCCCCCAAACCCTTCATAATTTGCGTATTATGCAGCTTAGTTCAGGGAGAAATCAAGCTGATGAAGCAATGCAGATGCCTAAGTACTTGATAGCTGTGTTTTTCACAGTAAATTCAGTTGCCTTGTTCCTCTATACCTCCCTCTCTTGTAAGGTGGTTTGGATCAGCTTGTTCAAAGAACCTTGTCTCTCCCAAGTCTATGGTGCTCACACCTATGGGGGGACCTTTCCTGATGTTGCTTCAAGACCAGTTCCATGCTCAGATTTTTCACATTTCCTTTTACCATTTAGAACTTTGGAGGATGGCAAGTGGGAGGAAGGGTGTAGAAAAGAAGTTTTCTTTTCCGTAAGAAAAGAAAGTGGACAGAATGAGGGAAAGAATGGTAAGAGGAATTCAGAAAAGAGTGCTAATGAAAAGTAGCAAAAAAACCCAAAAAACTGAGTAATATACATGCTCAAGTGTCAGGAATTCAGTGTACTGATGAGCACTGTTTTCACTTAATGTGTAAGAAAGTAAGATGGGTTGATGGATGGATCAAGAAACTGATAATAAGTGATAGATAGAAGACAACAAAATGTCCGTTGTAGTGTCTAGCTATGAAGAATATGGGTGTTTACTATAAAATTACATCAACTGTTCTGTATGCTTGGAATTTTACATAAAACTTGGGGAGGAGAAATAACTAAGGATTCCGTTTCCTTACATTGTTCCTCCCTTAATTCTTAATAGATGGCATTCACATTCTGAAATTATGCCACAACTATTCATAGGCAGATAAGTATCCTTCCAGAAACTTTTCTCAAAGTGGGCATTGACACTAAATAAACAAAGCAAAAATAAATGCAAGTTAGTGAGAACTGATGGCTGATCACTAGGAGCTGGTACGGTGTCACCAAGAAAAAGCCTTGGCAAAGCTACATTTCCATTCTGACGAGATGGCTTGATAGAGAACATGCAGGAACTCAGTGAAAAGAGTTCTCCTCAAAATCACTTAAATTTTTCAGTTTTCCAGTTAGAAAGACAACTCTTAAAAAAAAAATTCATTTCCAGACCACCTTTTTGTCATTCTCTTATGGCAATTATATATTTTCTGTCTCTCATTATTGTTATAATGTCTGTATATTTTCCTTATGATCTGAGAAATAAACTGAGGATATTTAGTTTGGAGAAGACCGTATATCAGGGAATTATGATGGTTGACTTCAGTTATCTAAGGGGCTATTCAAGACGAGAGGAAGTTGCGTCAAACAGTATTGTTCCAGAGACAGTGTGCGGAACAACGGATAGAAAACATGAGCAGGCAGATTTTGGCACAGCATGAGAAAGCACCCTCCGACAGTTAGAGCTTATATCCATAGCAAGATAGGATATGTTCTAGCAAAGGCCTCCTGCTCTGGGCACGAGCAAGCAGAATCAGGATGAACATCTTCAGGCAGGCCCATGGTAACCTCTGGGGCCTGGGTCAAGAGGTAATTGGAGGTCTGACTCAGCCCCAGGTCCATCTATCCCTAGCTGCCACCAGTCCTCCTAGGGCACAGCACTTGCATGGACACCTCGGCCTTTGTAAGTCTCTAAGGTGAATACAGCTGTCAGGGACACTTTAGAGATAATTCTGGTATTTGTGAGATGTTGGTTAAGAAGGCCAAGAAGGCTGATGGGTCCCCCAGAATTTAAGGATCATGTGACTCAAAACATGTAACATTATTATTTAGCTGAAAAAGAAAGGGAAGAGGGAATTTCAATTAGTAGTTGAATAAAGGGCCCAGATTGGTTGCTTAAGATTCCTGTTGGAATCTTTTGGTTATTCAGATAAATTTTAAAATGGTTTAGGGTTGTTGTCTCTTTTTTTCTTTTATCCGGACAGAACTACTGTGTGCTATTAATTCATAGCTTCAACGAAGCCCTTTGGGCATTTCTGACAATTCAGTTTGCCAACATGTTTTTATTAGTCATAGACATCAAATGATTTCAGTAACAATAATATTTCCCTTTGCTTTTTTGGCATTCTCTAGCCAGGCAACCCAAGTGTTGCACTGGAATCCACTGCACTCTGTTATGGTCTCCCTAGCAACTAGGCGCTCCCCTCAGTGATTACTGAAAGGATAGGAAGGCTTTATAGCTTAGAGGTAAATTCCTATTACCTCGCTCTTTTCCTACTTCTCCTACAGGGTGGACAGAGGGAGGAAATCATGTATTTGTGCAGTGTTTTGAAAAGGAAATATTTATCCATATCACATTGCTGAATAGCTTACATTATACCAAGTCAATGGGATTTAGGAATAATCAGGGAACTATTTATAGAAGAGTTACCACACAGAGTTGCCAGCACGGTTTAAAATTTCTTAGTCTTTCCACACACTTCGAATCATGGCCTCGAATTCTAAAGCTGGACCTTGTCAATTCTTGGCCATGAGAAATTAGGCCAGACATGACATTGCCAAACCTTAGATGCCATTTCACAGAGTTGGTGGGGACTAAATGACATAACACATAGATGACAGTACCCAATGCTATGCTTGTAATGAAGTGGAATGTCTGTCTGGTTTTTGTCATTATTCCTTGAAACATACCAAGGATAGTCTAAACTGGCCACTAAAACGCTAAGGATCTTCTCTAAAGATGACTCTGTCACGCTTTACAAAAAATATACTTCGGTGAAAGCAAGACTTGTGTCTTTTCTTTCTTCTCTTCCTTTTTCTTCCTCTAAATTAAGTTTTCTGCATGATTGCATTGATCTCTTCCTCACCTTGTATGGGTAGACAAAACTTAATGCCCTGAAACAGACATGCAAATAGCTTTGATCCAATCTCCTGCCAGAGCTGGCCTGATGCCTAGGTATAGTAGGTGGCTGCCTTCCTGGAACGATATGAGGGTACTCTAAAGCCTGACCTCTTCCTTCCCATGGAATCTCTGTCTTGGGCCTGCCAAAGCATAGCTTCTTCCCACTTTGAAATCTGCCCCATCCAACCCACCTTCATTCACTTAGAGAGCAGATGTAACAGATGGGTTTTATCTTCAGGTGGCCACTAATAGAATGCTTGCTACCAAGAACATATAAGAGAATGATCTGAATGCAGAAGAATAGATAGGTTTCTCTTTTCATTTCTCTTCTAATAACCCCTCATTAATAATGCAACTATTAAAAGTGATGATAGCATTTGGATATAACTCAGTTTAAAAATCATCTTCACATGTCTTATTTTGTTTTGTATTTATACTTCCTCAGGTGAGTATCTTAAAAGTTCAGGAGTGATAAATATGTGCCATGTATGTTTCTTCCTACTCTATGGCAAGCCTTTGACTTGCGGATTCTTTCACATTGGCTTGCATATGTGGCTTCTTAATCCTTAATCTGTACTTCCAACAGCACTGCTCATTGATGAAACCTAATTGTCAGCTGTATTAGTGTCTCTGTTTTGTAGATGAGAAAGCTGAGGTCCCAGAGAGCTTGAGCAGAGCTAATCATGCCCTCTTAGTAAGGAAGTAGCTAAATTGACTAGAACCAGGGTCTTTTGGTTCCAGATGCTGATTTTCCTTTTCAATGCTACTATGAAGCTTCACTAACCAAGAGCACCATTAATTTGTCAGGTCTGTAAAGGTGACCTTAGGTAGCCACAGTGAGTAGAAGACAAAGGCAGTGACAGACTTGGTAATGAAAGAGGCGCACTGAAGTGTGAAGGCAAGGCCTTTAGAGCATGGGTTGCCATGGTGTCTTTTGAGAACCTTGTGAAATAAAGGAAAGATCTGATGAGCCCTACTAAGGACTATCTGTGCCAGCTGTTGTTCTTAGCCCTCCTAGTGATTCTCATCAGTGTATCCTAAATTGACCCTGAAGATTATGATCATTACGTTCTGTTGATTTATCTGAAGTGACAAAGAGTGAATCAGATGAATCTTTCTTACAAAATACTTTTAATGAAAGATAAATCACAACTGCAGAATGTCATTTAGTCTTATTTCATTTGCAGGGGAACTAGCTTATACACAAACCCTTAGGCCTCATTACAACCTTGACCAAGAGCCAGGCCCCATGTGACCACCTTTATAAAAAGTCAAGAGAGTCAGACTTCAGAAATCATAGCTGATACTTTTCAGTTCTTTGCAGTATCTCTCCTTTCTAAGTAGCTTATTTTATGTTATAACATGCTTAGGAATACATTTTAATTTTGTTTCCCATACCCAGAGGGTTTGGGATTTCTAATAAAAAAAAAAAAAAAAACCCAGTAATTAGACAAAAATCTTGACTCACTACTGGGGAAGAGTTTACCTACAGTTTTAGCCACGTCTCATTTCTTTCCCTCTAAAAAATTATTAGAGACAAAGATGGAATTTGCCAGTAGATGTCCTAATTTCTAGAAATGCTGGAATAAGTGTTTATGTAAGAGAAGGTAAAAATAAATACCAAAAAGAGAAAAACTTTATCTTGGCATAAATTCCAATGATAAGGTAGAAATTTTTAACAATAAAATTATCCAAAAGTTGGGATTTGTTTCCCTAAAAGATAGTAAACTATCCTTCATGTGGTTTAAGGGTCATTGTTGAGAATGTGCCAGAGAAAAGCTAACACTTACTGGTCACCTATAATATGACACCATGATCAAGTGGGATTTATTCCAGAGATGCAAGGGTGGTTCCAAATTTGCAAGTCAATCAGTGTAATACACCACATTAACAAAAGGAAGGATAAAAATCACACGATCATCTCAATAGACACAGAAAAAGTATTTGGCAAAACAATGGCACCCCATTCCAGTACTCTTGCCTGAAAAATCCCATGGACAGAGAAGCCTGGTAGGCTGCAGTCCATGGAGTCACGAAGAGTCGGACACGACTGAGCGACTTCCCTTTCACTTTTCACTTTCATGCATTGGAGAGGGAAATGGCAACCCACTCCAGTGTTCTTGCTTGGAGAATCCCAGGGACAGGGGAGCCTGGTGGGCTGCCGTCCATGGGGTTGCACAGAATCGGACATGACTGAAGCAACTTAGCAGCAGCAACATTCATTCATGATAAAAGCTTTCATCCAAGTGGGTACAGATGGAACATACTTCAACATAGTAAAGGCCATTTATGACAAACTCACAGATGACATCATACTCAATGGTGAAAAGCTGAAAGCCTTTCTTCTAAAATCAGGAACAAGACAAGGATGCCATTCTAACCACTTAGGATTTCTTAAAGCGAGAAGTGTCTAACTTCTGATCATGAAGATTTGAGCCATTGGCTCACCCTCAATACAATTAAGGAAGTCAGGCAGAATCACTGAAACTTAGATGACACAGATTTGGGTGCAATAGTCGAAAACAAATGACCCGCTTCTAGCATTTTAGAATTACATAAGTAGAAGCGGAGTAAAAGGACATAATTTGCCCGAAGTCCCAGCTAATAAAATAGAAAAAATCAAGACTCCAGGCCAGGTTTTCGCACTTTCCATCTCACTGTTTTTTCCTACTCTATCATGGGTTTTTTTTGGCTGTAAGAGCTGAGGGGCCAGGGAATGGGTGTATGATTGGAACCTGGAACAATAACCAAGATCCCCAAGTCCTCAGGTCCCACTGTCAAAAATAGCAGTCATCATATAGGTGTAACCTTCCCTTAAAAGCCTCTTTATACAGAAACACAAAGTACTGGAATCATGCCATTTTACATGATATATGAGGGTCATTGTAGATGATATGAGAGTTATATTTGATAGGAAGAATTTTTAGGTACTTGAGATCCTGCTAACTTCAAAGAAATAAGCTAGACCAATCAACTTGCTTTCATATAGCATCAGGCTATGTGTACTCAAATCCGTTTCTTAGATTGACGAGTACTGCTTGTACGTTCTTTCTTTATGTGAGTCTAACCTTGGCTCGACATTCTTACCCAGTAAACATTAATCAGGCTGACAACTGAGATTTTTGAGGAAGAACCTATGGTGCAATAAATAGGTTTTCATTAGCTGAACACAGCACAGAACAAAAGTGAGTATTCAGTAGTTATCATGAAAAGAAAAAGTAGCCAGTGCTTGCTCAGGCCAAATCTACTTTTGGGGCTTACCATCCCAAATCACACCCTGAGAACAGAGGGAAAAGTGCATCGTCACACCTAACAGAGCCTGCGAGGAAGCTGTTTTTCAGTCCAACCCTCTCTGGCGACAGAGAAAGCCCAAGGGGCCAAAGCTGTATATGAAGCAATTTCAGCTTGTCAGCCCCACCTCTACAAGTGTTGGTAACATTGGCAAAGAGGCTTAATGAAAAGCACAGAAGCCAGAGCTCAGAAAATACAGGAGGTGAAAAAATTCCTATATCTGCTTTAGGACAGTGCTGCTAATCTCCTCCAACATGATTATAAAAATAACGAAGAGCTTTTTCTCTGCAGTGACTTTGTAATTGGGCAGATACTTGTTTTGTTTTCTTGTGCTCAGCACTCCTTTTGAATTGACTAAGGCTGCCTTCTGGGAAAAAAATTGGTAGCTACTGGCCATCTGTGACTTATCTTGAATCATAATGCAAAGGCCTGTGTTTATGGACTAGAAAATTAAGATCCTGAGGCACCAAATTGCTTATATCATCTTGAAGGGTTTTTCTGTGTGGTAAAGAACCTAATAAAGTTAACCTTCCCAAGAAAACATCTGTTTCTTTCAGAAACCCCAATCTTCTCTAAGAGCAGTGAAATTACAGGGGATATAGGCTCTGTGAGGACAGCTTAACACATCGTAAGGAAATCTAAGTAGAGAAGATGAAATTATCATCAGAGGAGAAATGGTTCTCATATAACATGAAATAACTTTGTACAATGTTTAAGAGAAATTAGAGAGCACACCACAGTAGGAAGTGCTGTGTGATGTGTATTTTCTACCCATGAAATACAATGTTTTAAAAAACTGTTGCTTTCTTAATGCAAAACTGAAACAGCTTTACGGCAGAAATTTAAGGTGAAGTGAAGATCTGACCTCATATAAAAATGTATTAATTTTTATAATGTTAAAAGTAGGTGTATGGGTGAATGTAAATTGCCTAGTGGCATTGTATTGACAGTGCTATGATTATTTTAGGATCTTCATTCTTTATAAGTAGAATCTCTGAGATGGTGATCCTTGTCGATGAATTATCAAGCAAAGGGCTTTACAGTGATATCTATTGGTTGAATATTCTATGGATGCAATTAAATAAGCAATTTGTCTAGTCTTTAATTTTTAAATTGCTTTAATCTGGTATATGTCTGGAAACAAAAATAGTTTCATAAACAGTAAGAATCTGAAGTCAAATTGCTCCCAAAGAAAAATCTAAAATTTCCAGTGAGGTTTATTGCAAGCCACGTTTGACAGTTAATTTGACTATGGGCATGTAAATGCATATGGAGAAATCACCAGGAATTAAAGCATCAGCTGGGCTTGACTCCTAGCACAATATGTGGGTTGTCTTTTTAACTCTGTCACTTGAAATGGAAGATTCTCTTGAATGTTAAATTGGTCAGACGATACAAATTCAAGTGGAGAGAATAAATTAATGAAGCAGTTGTTAGGACATGACAACAGAATCAGTGATCTTCGTTCACATTTGCTGAGACCTAAAAGGTCTCATCTAAAACCTCAGGCAGTGTCTAATAGTTCAGTAATTATTGCTCCCTGAGCATTCTCTTTTCTTGATTTTCCTCTTCTCAGTTCCTTCTTAACTATCCATGATAATAAAGGAGTCACATGTAAAACACACTCAAAGAGCAAACCAGGAGCCACTAAAATTGTGTCCTAGCCTTCAGTTGGAAAAACCGAGTTCCTCGAGAGGCTATAGGTATGTACAGTTGATGTATATATTTAGTTGCTCAGTCATGTCTGACTCTCTGTGACCCTTTGGACTGTAGCCCGCCAGGCTCCTCTGTCTATGGGTTTTCCCAGGCAAGAATACTGAAGCAGGTTGCCATTTCCTTCTCCAAGAGATCTTCTTGACTCAGGGATTGAACCCACGTCTGCTGTGTCTCCTGCATTGCAGGCAGATTGTTTACCTGCTGAGCCATGGGGAAGAGCAATAATATGGTAAAGACTGGTTTGGAGACCATTTGAGGAGTTAGATGGTTTGAGCCAGCTTAATATAGGAATGTTGGGATAAGATTTTTTTTTTTTTTTGGCCGCACTGTGTGCCATGTGGAATCTTAGTTACCTGACTAGGGATTGAACCTGTGTCCCCCACACTGGAAGTATGGAGTCTTATCCACTGGACCACCAGGGAAGTCCCTAAACAGTTGATATTCAAATAAATTTCAAACATACTATCTTGATAACTGTAGATATAACCCAATGATCAAAACTGAAGTGATTTAGAGTTCATTTGTCCAAGAGCTGCAATGCAAGGTCACTCTGAGGGTATCTTTGCAAAGACATTTTATAGTCCCCTCCTTAATTCTGTTCATATTCTTGATATCTTGTGAATGTGTACTGATGATGCATGTGTGATAGATGACCTTTTATCTAGTATTGGTGATATTATAGTCTGTGTATTTGATGACAAGAAAACCCAGCTTCCAATACTGCAATAGAAGTTTTCTTTGCTTTCTTTAGCTAAAACTTTTCAATCTGAGATCATCAGCTTAGTTTCTCCCTTAGGGTTTTTGTGCAGTTTCTGTTCTTGACCACCAGGGTATCCTATCTCATAAACCTTTAAAGAGGACCCCCAAGAAATAGCAGTGGTTTGCCACACCAGAAAACTTCCATACTAAAAGGTGTCAGTCCTGCTCTGTGAAGGTGACTAAGCATTTGGAAAAACATTAGGCAATATTTGTAACCTAAATTTAGTTTCACTCCTTATATTCTAGCTGTACTTTTAGTCAAACTTTTTTGGTCTTGTCCTCTATTATTTAGACAAGCTACCTCATTCATGTCATGAAGCCACGTGTCACAGATGGTGAGATAGGCTATTTGGATTCATGTATAGTTACTTTCTTTTTTTTAAAATTTTTATTTTTACTTTACTTTACAGTACTGTATTGGTTTTGGCATACATTGACATAAATCTGTCATGGGTGTACATGAACTCCCATGTATAGTTACTTTCAATAGTCCTTAAAACAAAAGTTTAATTTCAGAATCTGATGTATATGAGTCGACTTTTATGCGTGCAACATGATGTTGCAAAGGCATAACCCACTGAAAGAAGCATTGTGAATAATAATGCAAAGACTCAAGGCGGGGGTTCCGGGGGAAGGTGTGGCAGTGATGGGAACTTTTGCTATGTAGATATTTGCAAGTTTCAGACTGCATACTGTAACAAGTTTAGACAAATGTCTCTGCTATAAGACAAGTCATCAGGTACGGAGTGTTCCTTGGTTTTGTTGGACTCAAGAGTTTGTCTCTCTCATTTCACTTTCTAGCAAGGTGCCTTCTCTAATTCCATTAAGAAAGCTAGCAGTGAAAAAATAGCACATGAATCTAAACTCCCAAGCAGGAGTCTTTAAGTAGTCTTAGTGTTGGAGTCCTGTCTGGTAGGCCTCTAAGCCTGTTCCCATCAGCACACCCTTGTCTGTGAGAGAGGTAAGGATAATGAATAGGGAGGGGAATGGGGGAACTGGGCTTAAAGCTACTTGCCTCATCTTTTTGTAGAAACTTGTGGTGTCACACTTTCCAGAGTCTGAGATTGATTGTAAGATTTAGGAATAATCAGATGAGATGCTCGTCAGCAACAGGTTAAGATTTCTCAAGTTAGACAAATGGTGAGTTGTCTGTTCTGGTCCTGACCCAGAAAAACCCACAGGAGCCATATTAGACTTGAACTTCCGGGTCATCCTTAGTAATAATGGGGACAACATTGGCTTCAGGGAAGATCACCAGATCTGGAAATGTCATGGCCCCAGAAATGCACTCTTGGACACCCTGGACTGAATCTGATCCCCCCGCCCCCAGCTCCCAGTTAAGAATGAATACCAGTCAAGGTTCTGTGAAGCTGAAGTTCAGGAGATGCACAACAAGTAAACACTTCTTGACAATCTAAAAGAATGAATAAGGCCTTCGCTGGTGGTCCAGTGGTTAGCACTTGGTGCTTTCAAGGCTAAGGATCAGGGTTCAATCCCTGGGCTGGGAACTAAGATCCCACAAGCTGAGTGGTGTGTCCTAAACAGAAAAAGAATGAGTAGATTGAATAGTATGCTCTAATTTTGCTCAAATATCATGTGTAGAAGTGAAAACTGACATCTGCTTTCTCTAATTTCAACTCTATGCCTTTTCTAAACCAATAGTATCAATTATTGAGTCACAGATGCACCTGGCTTTTCAACTGAAGGTATTTTTTTTCCTTTTAATTGTGGAAAACACACGTGGCATAAAATTTATTATAACCATTCTAGATGTGCAGCTTGGTAGTGCTAAATATATGTATATTGTTGTGCAACCAGTCTCCAGAACCTTTTTATTTAGCAAAACTGAGACTCTTACGACCATTTTCCCCTCATACTTTCTGTTCCTATGAATTTGACTACTCTCATACCTCATATAAGTGGAATTATACAATATTTGTCTTTTTCTTACTGACATGTTTCACTTAGCATACGTCCTCACTGTTCATCCATGTTGTAGCATGTGTCAGAATTTCCATCCTCTTAAAGACTGAATACTATTCCCTACATATGTATTTGATTTTGTCCATTCATCCACTGAAAAACACGTGTTGCTGGCATCTCTTGAGTCTTATATGGAAGATATTTCTTGAAATAGCAATCATAGTAGTACAGTAATTACACTACTTGTCTTTCCTAGATAAGCTGAAACTTTTAATTATGAATTGCATTTTCATTTACCAAAAATGTTTATTGTTTGTTGTCAACCATGAACATTGGTCCCAAAATAAAAATTCATTTAGAAGCTATCTCATATATTCTTTTTTAAAAATTTTATTTTAATTGGAGACTAATTGCTTCATAATATTGTATATATTCTTAAATGATTTTGGTAAGACAATTTCTATCACAGAAGCCTAAATAAGGCATTTCTTTTACGTCAGACATGAGGCCTTCATCCTTTTTTTTTATATAAAGGAAAGATTGCTAGTACTGCCAGTATGACTTAGAGCTGTTAGAAAATGCAAAACCCCGCTGACAGACAAAGAGGCCTGGGATCACCAAGCAGATATAACTCAAGAATGCAGTAACCTAAGAAATAGGTAAATTTTGATAGTGACTGTTGGAAAAGAAGTTGAGAGGAACAGATGCTCATCAGACAAGCTAATTTAGTGATGAGCCTCTGTTTCATTTGCCCTTTTGAAAGGGGCTCTTAGGGCTTCTCCTGCTCTATAGGTTGACATCTACATATCATAGCTAGCTGAGGAGCTTTCAAAAAAGTACATCAGCTCAAACCTCTCTCCACTTCCACTCAATCACAATCGGAGAGAGTGTGGGCGTGAGGTTGGCAATCTGGTTTTTAAGCTTTCTGGTTGCTTCTAATGGTAACATCTGTGTGGACTGACCAAAGGAGAATCTAAGACAGGAGCCAGATGCTCCTAAGACAGGACAGTATGAGTGTCCTGTGGACATTTTTGTGCTCATATTCCTGAGGCCAGGCAGTAATGTGAGTTGGGGAATTGGGACAGCCCCAACTACTGTAAGCTGAAGATGAGAAGGTTTCCATGGGGTTCAGTCCACATAACATCTGCTATTTTTTTTTTTTTTTAGTTGACCAGTTTCAGCTGTAGAAAGAAAGGGACTTGTCCCAACGAATTGGAGCAAAGGAGTGTCTGGATTTGGAAAGCATACTACCCTATGGCACTTCACTTAAGGAATTTATGAAGTGCGCTGGCTTCCTTTCTTTGGGTCAATGTGAACAGACAGGAAAGTACCAATGACGCCAAGCCATTCAGCGCTCCAGTACTCCCTCCTGCCAGACTTGGAAAAAAACACCCCAGTGCTTTGGGTTTCTGAGCTCCCTTGAAACTCTTCGCAAGTTATAAAAGCTAAGGAAAATTCCTGTACCTGCTTTCACACTCATTGCATTGTTCAAAGTTATTTCGTCAACTTTCATAAGCTTCAGAGAAATCTTACAGGAAAATTCTAAGTTCTGTTCCTAAGTCTGTTAACAGCGCAGTAATCTAAGGCAAGTGCCTTGATACTCATATTCTAATGACAAATGGAATTTAAAAAATCACCTCAGGGTTTACATGTGGATGAATTAACTCATACTGATTAAGTGCTTTAAGCCTCAGATGTTCGCGGTGAGGTGGGGAAACAGATGCTATGAAAAGGACACTTTATGAAAATCTCCTTTTTTCAGTTTAAAAGTTATAATTTATTTTTCTTTTTAAAAAATCATTCAAGATTTTTTTAAAGGAAATCGTGCTTCTTAAATCCCTTCATAATCCCAGTGTGCACTTAACACACACACACACACATGCACGCACACAGCAGAAAAGAAAAAGAAACGTAATTTTTGTGGCACAAAAAACATCAAAAGTCTTTGCTGGCTAGCCTAATTTTTGTGCATTATGGGGCGGGGGAGTGGAATACCATATGTGACCTCAGAGTAATTCAGTGAATTCCAGTATATGAAAAGGAGGAAACTTAAACTATCTAAAAAAGGCTTAATGTGCAGTATAGTTACTAGATAGTCTTTGATCATTTGTATTGCTTCTGTTTATTTTTTTCTGTCTGAAACTGGAGTCACACTGAGCATAATTTTAAGGAGAGGAAAAAAGATAACTAGTCGCTTCTCTACTCTTTTCTCAATCTCTTTATTTTCCAGTGTGATTGTAACTACTATCTTCTGTGATAGAGTAAATGAAGAAAAAAACTGTAAATTAGATAAGAAATTATACAAGAGGTGGCATTTCTATCAACCTGGGAGAGCCAAAGAGCCTATCAACAAGGGCTGAATGTTTCTCCTGGACTAATCCCAATTTTCCAAGTGCATAAGCTACTGGAAAACTTTTTGGTCTAAGACTTTTGAGAACATATTTTTCTGACCAGGTTAAATGTTCCAAAGTAGACAGAAGTTTAAGGAAGAATGAAGCTCATTAGAAAAAGCTGGATTCCTGAGATCATCAATGATAATTTAGTTCAACAAACATTATCTACTAAGTACCAGTCTAACCAGACGCTATAGGTGCAAAGATGAAACATCATCTCCTCTCTTCAGAAGCTCTTGTCTTATGAGAGAAACATATACAACAAAGTTTCAATATGTTTGTGACAGAGTATGTATAGGATCCTTTGGGAGCACAGAGGAGGGACCCTTAAGCCTGCCTGAGGGTCAAAGAAAGTTGCCTAGAAGATGTATTGCCTTAACTGAATCTTTAAAACATGAATAGGAATGAGGTAAGTTAGGAAGAAAGGGGTACATAGACAAGGTCACTCCATTATTTACAAGACTGAAGTTCATAAACATTGTCTATGTAGAAATCCTCATGAAGTCAAGCTCAAGATATCAAGTTAAAAGCATGAAAGATAGACTGGATTATGGATAATCTGTTATCCATATATCTGTACCTCTGGGAAATTTGGGTTTTATCTTCCAAAGAGTGGGAGAATTTTAGGCTTGGACAATTGCAAGCTATAGATCACACTCATAGCCTGAGGTGAGTAGAATTTTAAGGGAGAATGTGTAGATACAGGGATTTTAGTAGGAAAGCATTTCTGTGGCCCCAATGAACTAAGGGGTAATAGGAAGACAAAAATATTTAGGAAGCAGTACTTCAAGTGATTGGCTCTGTGTTTGTGGGGTGGTTTAGGGTGGGAGTATTGGTGGAAACGGAAGTATTAAATTCCATAATGCAGTGACTCAGATGTGATGTCTGATTCCCAAACTTTAGTGTTGGTAAGAATTACCTAGTGAGTTTGTTGAAATAGCAATCCAGACTGGATCAAGATGACAGATTGTATTGGGGACATGTTCTTGCCACTCAACACAGAAAAATACATTACAGATATAAAAACATATATAGAAAGTTCCAAATCAGAAAAGTGAAATATCAGGGTTTGAAAAATGCAATGGGAAGTCAAAGCAACTAATCTTGAAAAGGAGTGGAAATGAAACAGACATAAACTTTAGGGGTGGGAGTTGTCACTGTCAGTTAGAAATAGTCAAACCTTGTAACTCTTGTGCACAGTAAGGAGCTAGAATGGGGCTCTTCTCTTCAGCTTGAAGGGGCTTTTCAGTTGGGAAAAATGGCTAAAGCTACATACCTACCAGTTCAGGGACAATGCAAGAATGTAGGAAATGGGTGGCAAAGAGATAGTCTGGAGAAATATGAACCTCAAATCCAGCATCCATGTAGGCTGTGTGATTCTGATTCACACTTATCTTCTCGTGTAGAAGCTGTTAGCCAAAAACGTTTTGTAAATGGTTCAGAATTAATGAGTTCCAAGAGGAAAACTCGAAACTGAGTGTCTGCAGCTCCCATGAAAGTCATTCCCACTGAACCTGGGACGCTCACAGGTAAAATCACAAAGCACAAAAATTGACTCACTGCAATGAGAGAGAGGACATCAGTGTACACAACAAATAAAAGAGCTCATACCCAGGAATTACTGATAATAGAGGAATCAAGCACGGAGGCCTGGCGTGCTGCAGTCCATGGGGTCACAACGAGTTGGACACGATTGAGCGACTGAACTGACTGAATGTTCAAAAATAAGCTTGAAAATCTTATGACAAGAATAAGCCATTATAGAGAAAAAGAAAAAAGTATGCCAGAGAACCAAGCAAAAATTTGAAAATAGAAACTATGATCACTGAAAAATGTTTATAACTATAGAAAAGAAATAGCAGAGACTTCGTACACTGATAGACAATCTTGGGATTCTTGAAAACTTACAGAAATGAAGGGATGGGAAGTATAGAAGAAAGCTTAAGAAGCATAGTGATTTGTGCCTTGTGATTTTGGTCTATGAGCTTATCTTCAATGAGAATGGCTTCCACAAGAGCTCCAGACATTCGTTTCCAAGTTTGCCTCTTCTGGAAACCCTTGTCTCTCATCATTTCTTCTCGAATGTAAGTCTAACACGTTCTCCAGAAAGAAAGAAGAGAGAATGAAGGAGAAGCAGTACCTGAGGTAAAAAGGGTGGAAAAATGCCCAGAAATTAAGATGGAATTTTTTAGACTTAATTACTTTGAGTTCTGATATGAAAAGTTTAAAATGGGCATCTTGGGTCCTATTCCTAGAGATTCTAATTCACCAAATGCTTATTGTTGATACTATAAATATTTACAGCCTTCAGAATCTCGTGACAAAGCTAGGACCTGTTCTTGGGACGCAGAGTTCCCTGGCCTCCTGGTTGGTAAACTGTGAGATGTAGCAATAGCTACACAGGCATGTGGGCTCAGGGCAAACCATTTTACATAACTGGGAGCTATGTGATCATGTTGAGATGTTGACAGGAAGGATTTAGTGAGAGGGCAAGTTTAAATATACAAGAAAAGTGAGTAGTTGAGATTCTGAGACGCTGAGAGAGAGCTGGATCCAAAACCGGATGAGTGTTTAAGCCAGAAGTAGGTACACCTATATGTGTGGTGGTGGGAAGGTGAGGAGAATGATAACCTTTCTAGAATAATTTTTAACTCTAAAAGATGGGAAATACAAGAATCAAAGCACTCCTGAGTGGTAGTCCCTATGTATAGGTCTTATTTGCAAACCTCTAAGACCAATTTAAATACAGAAAGAATATACCACCAAGAAACTTGGAGAATTAAATTGGGAAACAGACTGGACACAAGGGAGACTTGGCAGCAGCCAGAAGTGCAACCAAGTGCCTGACAGAAGAAGCTCAGAGTCGTGGGCAGCCCTTCACTGTGGCACTGAAGGACGGACGCTCCATGCAGCTTCTGCTCCTCTGCCTAGGCTGCTTTGGAAATGAGAATTTGCTCTTGCCTCTAGGAACCGTCCCTGATCTTTTCTGTGCATTTCCAGCTCCCAATTGACAGTGCAGAGAATGCATCTGGTTGGTCATATTCCTTCACTCTGGCTGCATGTGAGCCTGGAAATTTATCTGGCCTGCTTGGCCCAATGGCTCTGCTTTTCTTTCCTTTCATTTCTTTTTTTTTAAAAAATTTTACTTATTCGTTCATTCATTTATTTATTTGGCTGTGTCGGGTCTTATGCCGAGGATCTTCACTGGGTCAAGCGGTCATTCATTGCTGTGAACAGGCTCCAGAGCGTCTGGGCTGTTAGTTGCAATGCATTGGCTTAGTTGCTCCACGGCAAGTGGGATCTTAATTCCCGGACAGGAGTCAACCCTGCATTGTAAGGCAGATTCTTAATCACTGCACCACCAGGGAAGTCCCCTGCTTTTCTTGAAGACCTTCCTACATAATGGAGAATTCCCTCAGCTTAAGTAAAGGCATTGGAGCTCTGGGCAGCTCAAAGATGCCCACCGAGATTGCTGCTGCATCGCATGGAGCACCTTTGTGGGAATCAGTAAAAGGTGCTCCACGGAGATAGTGGCATCTTTATGTTAGCCATGAGAGTATTCTTTTGAGATAATTTTTAAAGTATCCTTTCCTGAGTCGACGTGCTCAGCTACGTGAGCAGGATATATCTGGATACTAGTCCACACTTCCCCTCAGCTGGAAGTCCTTGTTCACAGAATAACTTGCCCAACCACACAAAATTTTCCTGACGGCTCTACACCTGCTGGAGATAAGGGGATTAAATGCAATCATGAAACTACATCACAGAAGAGGCAGACTTGGGCAGTAATATTGACACTACACTGTATAATCCAAAGGTTTTTATTTTACAACCAGCCTTAAAGCCATAAACTTTCACTTCAGTCAGTTGGCAAATGTTATCAGAAAAGGTGGATAAAATTCCCTTTTTTTCTCTCCAGTTGTTGCTGTTTTCTGAGTAAGTGCAGATGTCTGGCCAACTGTAAAAAGTTCAGGTGATCTTATTTTGACTCAAGATTTGAAGGGTCTTATTTGGGTTTTTGGAATCCTGTCTTGAGATATTCTTCACAAGAAAATTTTCTTACCTGAGAAAATCCTTAGCTGTCAGCCTTGATTCAAGGTAGGGAATAGGACTGACTTTAGGAAAATGAATTACTGAGGAGATGAAGACACGTTTCCTCCCCCTCCACCTTGTCTCTCTTCCACCTCTCTTGGGTCTTGTGTATCTCTAACCCAAGTCATAAATTAATCATTTGGTGACATTTTGATTTCTACAAGCTGAAGAAACTTAAGGCCAAAAGGATGAATCTTTAATGATGGAAACTAGGTACTGCTCGGAAGAAGAGAAAGGTTCTCTCAGGGCTAGTGAAATCACAGCTTCCCAGGAAAACCAGTTCTTTCTGTATTGTCGTATTCCTGAGGCTAACTGTCTTCCAAAAAGTCTTCAGAACAGAGGTAAGCCAGGGCTGTGACTGCCTAGGTCAGAGTGGGCCCCTAGTAATAAGCCAAATGCAGTCAGTGTCCAGCCCCTGTGGTTGGACTGTGGGCTGTGGCTGGGCCGGGAGTGCCATGAAGGTGAAATAGTCGGTAGAAATTCTGGCTCAAGTGCTAGGCACAATAAGGCAATATGTACTTAGTACTTCCAAATAAATTCAAGGTAAGAGATAAATAAGTATTTTTAATGTTTACATACACGCTCTTATCTCAGAGTAGGCTGTGAATTGCTCTACTGTACGTTCCAGCTTCCATGTGAAATTTATATAACTACAGTTTTCCTGGTTTCCACAATGGACACTGCCTTTCTTCCCAAAATGAACTGTCTCTGAAGTCCTGATGAGAGTTGACTCTTATTTGGTGTTTTTTTCATGTGAGGCACTATTCTAAGCACTTTACACACACTAACTTCTGAGAATCTTGTAAGAATTCTACATGGTAGGGACTCTTACTAACATCCTTATTTTGCAGCTGAGGAAGCAGAAGATTGCCCAAGGTGAATGGCAGAGTTTAGGGAAGAGGACATACCTACTAAGTGGTAGAGATAGATTTTGAATCCCAGAGGCTGGCTCCAGGTTTGGGCGCTTAACTTCTATGCCACCATGGCTCCAGAAAGGAAAGTGACCCAGACTATTCAGGGAAAAAGGATGAAGGCCAGATAGGCAGGGTCAGATATGAATAGCCAAAGGAGGAGGTGAACGTAGATTGAGAAAGAAAAAATATGGATATGGAAACAGACTCAGAAAACCAGGGAATTCAGATTTCACTCCCAAGTTGGACAAAGGCTGAACTCCTCGGTATTCTATCTATTATGAAGTTCTTTCATGATCCCAGGAAAAAAGAACTGAGAGTATATGACTGTGTTGAGGGTTTACTACAGACCAATTCAAGGAGGATGCAGGAATGCTTGCTAGACTGTAACCATGAGAAAGAGCCAATGTCTTGCTTAGGAGCAAGAAAACAGCTGTCACTCAACAGTTTTTTTTTTTTTTAAATTCATTTATTTTACTTTACAATATTGCAGTGGTTTTGCCATACATAGACATGAATCCGCCATGGGTGTACATGTGTTCCCCATCCTGAACCCCCCTCCCTCCTCCCTCCCCATCCCATCCCTCTGGATTGTCCCAGTGCACCAGCCACGAGCATCCTGTATCCTGCATCGAACCTGGACTGGCGATTCATTTCATATATGATATTATAAATGTTTCAATG
>SJYX01004173.1:261591-275700 GCA_006410675.1 Oreotragus oreotragus | reverse complement strand
GTGTGTATGCCCAGCAGTGGGATTGCTGGGTCATAAGGCAGTTCTATTTGCAATTTCTTAAGGAATCTCCACACTGTTCTCCATAGTGGCTGTACTAGTTTGCATTCCCACCAACAGTGTAAGAGGGTTCCCTTTTCTCCACACCCTCTCCAGCATTTATTGCTTGCAGACTTTTGGATCGCAGCCATTCTGACTGGCGTGAAATGATACCTCATTGAGGTTTTGATTTGCATTTCTCTGATAATGAGTGATGTTGAGCATCTTTTCATGTGTTTGTTAGCCATCTGTAGGTCTTCTTTGGAGAAATGTCTGTTCAGTTCTTTGGCCTACTTTTTGATTGGGTCTTTTATTTTTCTGGAATTGAGCTGCAGGAGTTGCTTGTATATTTTTGAGATTAATTCTTTGTCTGTTGGTTCGTTTGCTATTATTTTCTCCCATTCTGAAGGCTGTCTTTTCACCTTGCATATACTTTCCTTTGTTGTGCAGAAGCTTTTAATTTTAATTAGGTCCCATTTGTTTGTTTTTGCTTTTATTTCCAATATTCACTCAACAGTTTGACCATCCAATATGTGAAAAAGGAAAATCAATTTAAAATGAAAAAGAATAAATTTGTTGGTTTAGTGTGGTTATTAAAAACCAATTACAGGTGTACGTTGTCCTCTTCAAGTTAAAAATAAAACACAACTCAAAAGGCCAGATCTCCCTCACTCACTTCTTACTCAGTTCAGCTCAGTCCCTCAGTCGTGTCTGACTCTTTGCGACCCCATGAATCGCAGCACACCAGACCTCCCTGTCCATCACCAACTCCCAGAGTCTACTCAAACTCAAGTCCGTAGAGTCAGTGATGCCATCCAGCCATCTCATCCCCTGTCGTCCCCTTCTCCTCCTGCCCCCAATCCCTCGCAATATCAGGGTCTTTTCCAATGAGTCAACTCTTCGCATGAGGTGGCCACAGTATTGGAGTTTCAGCTGCAACATCAGTCCTTCCAGTGAACACCCAGGACTGATCTCCTTTAGAAATGACTGGTTGGATCTCCTTGCAGTCCAAGGGACTCTACTTCCTATGATTTGATCCTCCCGTGATGTTAGAGATATAAAACTCAGGTCTTAATTAGCCTCAGTAGTGGCTCCAAAATTTCTAGATAAGAGGCTTTGGGGCAAGTAAGCCAGCTGGCAGGGTGGGGCCAGGGCACTGGCTTAGACCTGTGTTTGCATGGAAAGCACACTGTGTTAAGTTAGCTCATATTTTCATCTGGGTGGCTTGGCGGGGTGAGGGAACTTTGCTCTCCAAGCTTCCCTTTGCTGCTGTCACTGATAAGCAGACTGCAGAAGAAATGTTTCTAGCTTCCCAACCGCTTTCTTCAGATCTTCTCTAGTAAGTTCAGAACACACGTATAAACACATGTTGCCCAAAGACAAATAATGTTTCACATTTCCTGACCAGCCTTTCCAGATCCTCTGGCTATAGACAGCTTGTTAACTTGAATCCTTAATAAAGTTGTTTTTTTTCTTTCATTTTTTCCAGAAACACAAAACACATTGTCCAGAAGAAACCCATTCATGGCACAAAGCCAAAATGAACAAGATTTATGTATTTAAGTATATATCAGTTCCTCTTAGGATCCTACTCCTATTTGAATTTCTAATGGGAAAATGAAAATGGGGACAACTGAAGAGTTAGAAACAAAGAGACCCACAAAAGAAACAGTCTTGTCAATGCCAATTGGTACCTGTCTTTAAAAATGTGAAAGAGTCCCTGTTTGAGTTCCCTGAGTCATACAGCAAATTCCCATTAGCTATCTATTTGACACATGATAGTGTATATGTTTCCCAGTTACTCTCTTCATTTGTGCCACCTTCTCCTTCCTCCCACACCCCTGTGTCCATAAATCTCTCTATGTGTGCATCTTCATTGCTGCCCTGCAAACAGGTTCATCAGTACCATATATGTGCATTACTATTTCGTATATGTGCATTACTATTCGATATTTGTTTTTCTCTTTCTGACTTATTCACTCTACATAATAGGCTCCAAGTTCATTCACCTCATTAGAACTGACTCAGATGCATTCCTTTTTATGGCTGAGTAATAGTCCATTGTACGTATGTAGTACAGCTTTATCCATTCACCTGTTGATGGACATCTAGGTTGCTTCCATGTCCTAGCTATTGTAAATAGAGCTGCAATGAACATTAGGATACACGCATCTTTTTCGATTTTGGTTTCCTCAGGGTATATGCCTAGTAGTGGGATTGCTGGGTCATATGATACCTTTATTCCTAGTTTTTAAAGGAATCTCCATACAATCTTCCATAGTGGGGCTATCAATTTATATTCTCACCAACAGTGCAAGAGGGCCCCTTTTCTCCACACCCTATCCAGCATNCTGTCTCTTATACACATCTAGATGTGTATAAGAGACAGGTATATGCCTAGTAGTGGGATTGCTGGGTCATATGATACCCTTATTCCTAGTTTTTAAAGGAATCTCCATACAATCTTCCATAGTGGGGCTATCAATTTATATTCTCACCAACAGTGCAAGAGGGCCCCTTTTCTCCACACCCTATCCAGCATGTATTGTTTGTAGATTTTTTGATGATGGCCATTCTGACCAGTGTGAGGTGATATCTCATTGTAGTTTTGACTTGTATTTCTCTAATAATGAGCAATGTTGAAAGATGTTATCACAAAAGGTGTACCAACTCACAGTCTCAGAAGGTATTTGAGTGCTTATCGCCCAACCTTTCCTGTTTTTTAAAATCAAGCTTTTATATTTTGCCAACCAGAAAGGTACATAAAAATCTCATAGTTATATAGATTTATTTTAATCTAATTACAAGGGTACATAAAAATCTGTTATTTAGACTTATTTTAATTACAAGGGAAGTAAAAGATTTTATTTTTTATATTTTATGTCTATTATTTATTAAAATGGTATATAAAAATCTCATAGTTATTTAATTACAAGGGAAGTAAAATATTTTTTTATATTTTATGTCTCTTATTATATAATGTTTAAATATTAATTTAATTTTGCTAGTTCCTATAAAACTCACATCACTAATGTTCTATATCTTTTTAAAATTGGAGGGTTTTTTTGAGAAATACTATTAGCAAAGATGTTGCTTAGTCACCATTTTAATTTCAAGTGAAGAAACTCATTGGAAGATGTGTTAATAATAGAAGAAAATGAGAAGGATAATTATGATTTTATGAGATGGGCTAGGGAGCAAGAGTTTCTAAGCAGAAACATGAGAAAAAGCATAAAATTAAAAGTATGAGTTGGAGAGTTGAACCTAAATTTTAGTCCAGGGAGAGGCAGGAGGGTCTACTCTACCTGGGTTTAAAAGAGGAAAGTTAGAGTAGCCCATAAGCTCTGTGGTAGGAGAATTTTGGGACATCTATATGAGGAAAGACTGCGTTTAAAAAAAAAAAAAAAGTATTGGGCCCATCCTGAGTGGCAAATGTGCAAAGTGGAAAGAGACAGAAACCCAAGCCTAGCAAGGGATTAGATTGTGAAACTCTTAAAGGCCATGCAAAGGAAATTTATTCAGAAGAAAATAATGGGTCGTATTTTTAGCCAGTGGATGGACATTTAGAAATAACAGTGGACCGCTGGGAGGGAAATTTGGGTCAGGGAACCTAAATAGAGAACCAGCATAGTAACTTAGTTGGGAAATGACAAAGACCTGCACAGTGCAAGACAGCAGGAATGATGAGAGGGGAAACACTGATCAAACTTTTTCCAAGACAAAAGTGATGGGATATGGGGGCCAACTAGTCTTATAAATGGAGATGACGGAGGAATCATAGCTGATTCCCTGGTTTTTCACTCTATTGTCTAGGCAGATGGAAACATCTTTAACTGAAGCAGGCAATACAAAGGAAGATCAGTTTCTTTTGTGGCGATGGGAGCATGAGAGGTGAGAATGGGCACAAAATGAATCCAATTTTGACTTAAAGGTGTTGTAAAGAGGTCAAGGGGAAGAGTCAGCCCCATTTAATGTATTCATTTTTTCAACAAATATTGTTGAATACCTACTCATCCAGGTACTGTTCTGGTTGTGGGGATACCATGGTAAGAAACAAAATTCTGATTCTTACAGAGGTTATATTCTAGGGAAAGTAGCTAGAACATTCATGTCAGAACAAATTTATGATGCATAAGGATTAAATTTTATTCCTTGGGTACACTGAGTTATATGAAAGCCTTTTGTAAAGTTAATATGCATAACACATATATGTCCCCATTGACTCAGCATAATTTTGGTCTATTAAAATATAAAGATTTATAGCTTTATTTTCTCTTATTACATACTGTTGTGTCTGTTTATCCATTTGAAGCCAAGGTTTTGCCCTACAATGAAATCCTCATTTATTACAAAGTTCATACGGGTGACTAGGAAATACATTGCGACGATTTGTTTGTTGACATAGTCTTCAGAAAAATCAGTGTTAAGCATAACCTCCCTGAGCCTCAGTTTCCTTCCTTGTTAACTCTGCGAGGTTGTGTGAATGATCTCAGATGCCGGCTCCACGAGGCCAGGCAAGTCTGTCCACTGTGACTGTTTCGTCCTGTCGTTTTACCTGTCTTCTCAGTATCCTGCACAGTGTTCCTTCATCACACTTGCCACCTTCTGCACCAGGCTTCGCTTGGTACTTGTCCC
Organism: Oreotragus oreotragus; assembly: GCA_006410675.1. Lineage (NCBI taxonomy): Eukaryota > Metazoa > Chordata > Mammalia > Artiodactyla > Bovidae > Oreotragus > Oreotragus oreotragus. Next base: position 271,029 of record SJYX01004173.1, on the reverse strand, counting down.
TCTGGACCCAGCACTGATGGGACTGAACTCTGTGCGAGAAAATTCTCACAGTTATGCTTTTAATGGCGCTGTATATTCTTGTATCGAGGTCTAAACTGAGTTTCCAAGGGCCTAGCAATTGTGCGCTTCTTTTGCCGTTTCCTCTCCTTCCTGGCAGTGGCCTGTCAGACCCAAATAACAGAAATTACTCACGTGCACAGCTGAGGCAGGAGCTCCTCAGACTCCGAGTCTGAAGGGCACAGAGCCACGTGCTTTGATCTCTGCCCTGCTCTCCATCCCTTGCTGTCACAATGGAAGAAGTGCCCTCCTTCTGTACACGGCTCACCTCTCCCTTTTGCCCTTCTATGATCTGGGGTTTGTTTTCTCCTACCTTTCCAGGGACTTTTCCCAGCTGATCATATCACCTGATGTTCCACATCTTCATACTGAGGCTCATTCTTAACAGCTACAGATATGCATAAGCCTTTCTTATAAACAAATGGACAAAGAAACTACCTTATTCATCCCCCATCCCCTTTCAGCTATCACCCTCAACTTACATTCACAATCAGATCTTTTTTTTTTTTTTTAGTATAGTTGATCTGCAGTGTTGTGCCAGTTCCAGGTGTACAGCAAAATGACAGAGATAGATTGATAGATTCTTTTTCAGCTTCTGTCCATTATAGATAGTTATAAGTCAATACTGCTACTGCTAAGTCACTTCAATCGTGTCCCACTCTGTGCGACCCCAGAGACGGCAGCCCACCAGGCTCCACCGTCCCTGGGATTCTCCAGGCAAGAACACTGGAGTGGGTTGCCATTTCCTTCTCCAATGCATGAAAGTGAAAAGCGAAAGGGAAGTCGCTCAGTCATGTCCGACTCTTCGTGACCTCATGGACTGCAGCCTACCAAGCTCCTCTGCCCACAGGATTTTCCAGGCAAGAGTACTGGAGTGGGGTGCCATCGCCTTCTCCGATAAGACGATACAGTTCCCTACTATACATTATACGATAGGTCTCTATTGTCCATCCATTTTATATTAGTGGAGTGTATCTGTCAATTCCAAACTCCCAATCTATCCTTCCCTTTCCCCTCCCCAGGCAACCACAAATCTGCTCTCCAAGTCTGTGAATCTCTTTGTTTTGTGAATAAGTTCTTTGAATCATATTTTTTAGATTCCACATGTAAGTGATAACATGTGATATTTGTCTTTCTCTGTTTGATTTGCTTCACTTAGTATCATAATCTCTAGGTTCATCCATGTTGCTGCAAATGGCATGACTTCATTCCTTTTTTACAGCTGTGTAATATTCCATTGTACATATATGTGTGTGTGTATGTATATATACCCCACATCTTTATCCATTCATCTATCAGTGAGTGTTTAGGTTGCTTCTATGTCTTGGCTATTGTAAATAGTGCTGCTGTGAACACAGGGATGCATGCATCTTTTTGGATTAGAGTTTTCATCTTTTCTGGGTATATGCATAGGAGTGAGATCACTAGATCATGTGATAGCTCCATTTTTAGGTTTTTAAATAACCTCCAGACTGTTTTCTTCCATGGCTGTACCAATTTACATTCCTACCAACAGTATAGAAGGGGTTCCTTTTCTCTACACCCTCTGTAGCAATTATTATTTATAGACTTTTTAATGATGGCCATTCTGACCTGTGTGTGGTGATATACTTCATTGTAGTTTTGGTTTGCATTTCTCTAATAATTACCAATGATAAGCATCTTTTCATGTGCCTGTTGGCCATCTGTATGTCTTCTTTGGAGAAATGTCTATTACAGGACTGATGCTGAAGCTGAAACTCCAATACTTTGGCCACCTGATATGAAGAACTGATTCATTTGAAAGGACCCTGAGGTTGGGAAAGATTAAGGCAGGAAGAGAAGGAGATGACAGAGAATGAGATGGCTGGAAGGTATCACTGACTCAGTGGACATGAGTTTCAGTAAACTCCGGGAGTTAGCGATGGACGGGGAAGCCTTGCGTGCTGCAGTCCGTGGGGTCACAAAGAGTCGGACATGACTGAGCAATTGAACTGAACTGCTTATTTTTTTGATTGTGCTATTTTTGGAATATTGAGATGCATCAGCTGTTTGTATCACAACCAGACTTCTTGAAGGAGTTGCCCACTATCACTCTTTTCCAGTGTCATCTCCCACTCATTTCTCAGCTCTCTCCAGAATGACTCCGGTCAGTATGTCTGATCCAAAGGTGTTTAGTAAATAAAAATACATTAGACTGATGGGTGGAATGAAATTAAATATCCCAGGGCACTCTCAGAGTGGTAAGAATGTACATTAAGAAGGTTTTCAATGTGAAGTATATAAAACATCATGCTTTGGGGGGAATGATTTACATTGGGTAAGTCGTTCTGAACACTTGATACTCTTTTGATCTAAAGCATTTCTTCTCTCAGAACTGATCATTTCAGTGAAGTCAAGAGGAAAAAAGGAAATGCCATTCTTTGATAGACCAAGTTCTGACTGAAAAAATGACTCTTCCATAGACCCAATATTTTAAAGTTAATTTGGAGATGAAGTTGGACTGTGGATGATTGAAACTGCTCTATCTTAGAGCTACCACCTCCTGAGAAGTCCCTGCCTGTCACAGATGTGCCTGCAGGGTACTCTTATTTGGAGCTACAGTATTTTCCTCTGACAGAAGAAGGCTGAAATGTGTAGGAAAATAGGAAGAGTTGGCTGGTCATGTACACAATGACTTAGGTCTGCTTATTGGAGCCAGATCCTGAATGTAGTCTTTCTCGCTGAATGCCTGTGAACACCATGCATCACTGAAGAATAACACACTGGATACACCAACATATCCTACAAGTGTCACATAATTTCTTTGGATGATAGCCGCTCTTTCTTCAAATGAAAACCCCATCTTCCCTGCTTCGCTTGGACTGTGGCATTCCCTGGTTTTAGTACAACTGTGGCTGTTTCAAGTCAGTCCAGCTCCCTCCTATTATCTTGGGGTTATTTATCTTTCACATATGATCCTTCTTAAGAGCAGAGAAAAGCAGTGGCATCTGGCTGTCTTCAAAGAACCACAGAGAAAGGGCGGCACCCTTTGGTTTAAAAATAATAAACAAGTCACAAAAGCCAGCGCCCTGTGGACTGGCGGCACGAGGCCCTCTGTGGCTGCAAACGCTACTTCCTCCTGTCTTCCCAGGGCTACTGGGTATTTTAGGGGCACCTGTTGATGGTATCAGCTGCCAGAGCATTGCTGGCACCAAAGGGTATGAAACAACAAAGGAGCAAACCCAGGGCTCTGTTGGCCCAGCAGCCCGGCAGGCTGCCACCATGAAGGCATGGCAAGCAGGCACGCCATCCACATCCTACTGCGTCCCCAAAACATCACACTTGTCTGCCACGCGTCCTTCCCTCTCTAGCCTTTGTCTCCACAAGAGTGAAATCCAGTCCGGTCTCGCCCGGGGTGTGAAAGATCAGCTAACCATTTGGAGCGACCTAGAGAAGGACAGACATCTTCACAGGGCAGGGTGAGCAAAAAAAAAAAACAAACCCTGCTTAAATTAAAACAAACCCTTAACTAGTGGGACTAAGGCGCCATTATTTCCTAGGCACAGGTTATTTGCTTTTGACATTTTCTTCCGTTGTCTGTCAAATCCGCTCCTGTTAACACCTGTCTTATCATCACAATATCTTTCAATTAAGTTGTCTCTAAATCCTACTACTCCATTAAAAAGTTTAATTGACTTTGAAAATGAGACTTTGAGGAGCGGAGGAATGACTATATAAGAGCTTCAGTTATAAAATTTCACTATTAGAAGTGTAATATCGTGGCTGGCTCCAGGATCTGTGAAAGCACATTTTCAGTTATTGATGACCACCAGAGTTCTCTGAGGCCACAGGGTGCCAAAGAACAGGGCAGAGAACAGAAATGCGGGCAGAAAGGCAAACAAATATGAACTGGGACTCTTGAAGAGGCTGTATTTTTTATTTCACGGTCTTTAAAAAATTGAGGTAGGTACAACCCAAAATTGTGTGCTTAGCCGCTCAGTCGTGTCCAACTCTCTGGAACCCCATGGAGTGCAGCACACCAGGCTCCTCTGTCCCTGGGATTTTTCAGGCAAGAACACTGAAGCGGGTTGCCGTTTCCTTCTCCAGGGGATCTTCCCAACCCAGGGATCGAACCCAGGTCTCTTTACCATCTGAGCCACGGGAGAACCACAGCACAAAAGTAAATATCTTAAAAATAGCCAGTCCTTACAGTGTCTTATAACCCAAGAATGCACACTTTTCTAATATGCTAAAGATTAAGGAGATTAAAACACTCATGCTAGAATATGATTGCACATTTGTACATACTATTTTTTCCCTTCTTATATCACATAACATGTTACTAAAGGGGGCATCTTGGGAAAAAGGAGGAAAGAAAGAGATGGTTCACATCAGAGACTTGGGTGGGATCTGATAATGTAGTTCCTGCAGTTGGCTAGGCCATAGCAATGTACAGATCCCCGACTAGGTCAACGGATAGTTGTTTTTTGTTGTTCAGTTGCTAAGCTGTGAGTAACATGTGAGTCATGTCCCACTCTTTACAACCCCATGGACTGCAGTCACCAGCCTTCCCTGTCCTTCACTGTCTCCCCAAGTTTGCTCAGACTCAAGTCCTTTGAGTCAGTGATGCCATCCAACCATCTCATTCAAGAGATAGGACTCAGATGATTACTGTGTAAGTCGTAATAAAATCAACGGTAGTTTACAATCACTGGGGAAAAGAAATATAAGTCACCAAAAATGAAAGAAACTTTCTTGGCAGATCCATCATCCACCAAATTAAAATGAGGAGGCAGAAAGCACACACTGTCACAGACGCCATGAAACTCAGATTCCTTGTTTGGGGAGTATGTGCAGGAACAGCTGCTCCTCACAGGCCCAGTGTAGCAGGCACTATACATGAAAGCCAGTGTTCCTGGTTTTACGTCTTGTGACTCTTCCCTCATTCAGAGGATAAGGGGATTGGCCAAGTTGCAGCAAAGAGCTCACAGCTCCAAGTTTTAAGCTTCCAGGATATTCACTGAGATGATCCACAGGGTTGAAATGTGTTGCCTGTTCTTAGGCCAGTTAGCTTGCAATTGCGTACCATTCACTACATTTTAAAATTTGAATTCATTAACAATATTTAAAGATGGGACTGCATCACAGAAAAGTGTAGATGCATAGTATCTTTTGAAAACGAGACTGGCTATATCATTTGGGGAGTCTAATACAAAATGAAAATGCAGCCACCCTTGTTGAAAAACGATTAAGAATTTTTTGACAGTGACAACAGAGCATGAGAGCAAGTGTGGGCCCGTCTAAGTACAGACCTGATGTGCCTCCAGAACTAACCTGCCCGAGAAGCTAGTAGCCCATGAAAATCCAGAGGTGTCGGCCCCTCAGGCCCATGTTCCTCAGATAGCAATTGGGGCAGCCAAATGCCGGCTACCCGTCTAAAATGGAGCCTGCCTGCTCAGGCATCACAGCCTCCTTCGTTCCCTTTAGCTCCTACAATGAAGTCAAGCGTCAGTCAGTATTCATCACTGCGCTTGCTCAGTTCATGTTTTTTCTTTCACCTTGACTTCACTGAACCACATATACCACTCGATTGGCCCCGTTAAAGTACAAGTTTGCGCCCTCTGGTCCAAAGGATATAACTGCCCATAGAAAGACATGTTTACTGTTCCCCTGTGGGGACACTGACCCACTGCAAGGCTCTTCTTAATGCTCATTGAAAGCAGAAGTCACCCACACACAGGTTGGACAGCCTTTTTTGTTCTAAGACAGTACAGTTAAGGGAGGATGGTGAGCACATGTCAAGAAGTAGCTTGGCATGACCTCAACCTGCCTCGCCTCTTCCAGAAGGATTACAAGGGCCAGAGCAAGACAGGAAGATGGATGAAGCCCCTTGCACTCTAGGAGTCAAGAAGTCTTTAATTTTTTGAAAACCAAAAAGATTTTATTCTAAAAGCTCAAACAAAAAATGACAACCACAAATGCTACTTTAAAACAGTCACCCCTTTAAAATTAATGCCTGGAGAAGCCAATGGCAACCCACTCCAGCACTTTTGCCTGGGAAATCCCATGGATAGAGTAGGTAGGCTGCAGTCCATGAGGCCGCTAAGAGTCGGACACGACTGAGCGACTTCATGTTCACTCTTCACTTTCATGCATTGGAGAAGGAAATGGCAACCCACTCCAGTGTTCTTGCCTGGAGAATCCCAGGGACGGGGGAGCCTGGTGGGCTGCCGTCTCTGGGGTCGCACAGAGTCGGGCACGACTGAAGCGACTTAGCAGCAGCAGCCTAGTGTTAGCTATCAGTCACTCCGTTTGACCCCACCTGATGTACTTTGACGAATCTTTCTTCTGAAAAGAGTAAATCATGTTCTTTGGAGGATAAATCTAACAGGCTTTGCTCTTCCTGAATAATAATGTACTCCATAAAGATGTGCTTTGTCCTCTTGAGTTTCAGAATTTATAAGCTTGAAGTTTATTACAGACCCTACAACAGCACTGTTCTGTACTCTAAAACTGATTTGCCTGCTGAGACTGCATAAAATTGAAAGGAAAATCTGTCAACAGTTCCTTTTCCCTTTGTCTGACCTCCATGCCTTTCTGGGCACCATAGAGTATTTCATTTTTCAGGACCATTTCCAAGCCAAGTCTGTTTCCACTCAAGATTTGTTCTATACTAAACCTGAAAAGGTTCATTGGTCAGGGTTCTGGGTGACTCGTTCCACTAGATTTCCCCACTGGCTCTACATTCTTCATTTCCTAGCTGTAGCCTTTGCCAGTACTTTTGCATTCATCTAACTTAAGCACCCACATAGTAAATATTTGGTGAGTACGCTATATATGAATAAATAGAAACATAATAGATTTATTCTTTAAGTGACCAATATGATAAAATATATTGCTTTTTAATGCTTTTAATAACTCTCTTTTATTATTGTTGCTCTTAAGCAAAGATAAATATGCATGCTTTATGTTCAGTCACAATAGGTCTTTTATAAAAAGCACTTGAAGAAAAACATTAATTTCCTCCAGCCTTGTTGCAGTTCAGGAAATGTGAAATAATTTAATGATACTTTGTATTAGCAAGCCCAACTTTTGCATTTATCTTTATTCAGTTCTACTATAATTTATATATATTGTTATAGGCATGCAGATTGCAAATACTGCTGCATGTGTGTCTTTATTTCGTTCACTTGTTCGAAGTCTTTAAAAGAGACTGCAAATGTGGCTTTTCCTTGTGACTCCATCTCCACTACCCCCATGTAACCCTAGGGTTCTTTGTGTCCTGTGGTTACTCAGTAGACATTAGAGATAAATGAGATCATTTGATGACTGTAATACTGAAGCCACTCAACCTCAAACTTTCTTCCCCTTCCTCTTTTTCTCTCCTCAGCCCTCAACATTTAACTTCTTACTCAGTTACTTGAGGATTTCACATTTTAGGACCCTAGGTAATATTGATTTCTCAAACAATGGCTCTATTTTCTTTTTTATTGATTTATTTACTTGCTGAAGTATAGTTGGTTTACAATATTGTGTTAGTTTCTGGTATATAGCATAGTGATTGAATTTTTTTTTCTTCAGATTCTGCTCCATTATAGGCTATTACAAGATAATGGGTATAGTTCCCTGTGCTATGCAGTATGTATCCTTGTTGCTTAGCTATTTTATATATAGCAAGTGTTAATCCCAAACCCCTTGTTTGTCCCTCCCCTTCTTCCATCTTCCCTTTGGTAACTACAAGCTTTTTTTCTATATCTGTAAGTCTGTTTCACATATACATTTATTTGTATTTTTTTTTAGATTCCTTATGTTATATAGTATTTGTCTTTGTCTGACTTATTAGACTAAACATAATGTTCTCTAGGTTTGTCTACATTCTTGCAAATGGCAATATTTCATTCTTTTTTATGGCTGAGTAATATTCCTCTGTGTGTGTGTGTGTGTGTGTGTGTGTGAGACATTTCCTTAATTCAATTGTTCATTGATAGAAATAGAACTGCTATGAAGATCGAAGTGCATATATCTTTCTAAATTAGTGTTTTCATTTTTTCGTGTTTTTTTTTTTTCCCCCGCCTAGAAGTGAAATTGCTGGATCATATGGTCTTAAGTTAACAGATCAATTTTTTAAGTTAACTCCATACCGTTTCCCATAGTGGTTGCAGCAATTTACATCCTACCAGCAGTGTATGAGTGTTCCTTTTGTCTGTATTTTCAGAAATGTGTGCCTTTTGTAGGCTTTTTCTACCCAAGGCTCTCATACTTAGTTGAGAAACAACAGGATGGCCTCAGGTCTCCATCACTAGAGTCGCTCTTCCCCACCTTCACTCTTGTTCTAAATGTCCATTGACATACCCTCCTCAGGCCTCTCAAATTGAAATCTCCACCTTCACCCTCAGGGTTTGTCTTAGCCATCTCAAGTGACTCTGCCATAATGGCTTACCTTTGTTAAGCATTTATTAAGGGTTATGGACTTTTCCAAGAACTTGACATAGACTATTTTCTTCAGTCTTCACAAAAGCTAATGAAGGTAAGTACAATTATTACCATAATTCATCAATTCTCTTACTTGTTTATTTCACTTCCTGCAATAGAATCTGTCTTAAAATCAAGTATTGGCAGCACTTGAAGAATCTTATTGGCATACAAAATGAAGGTGTATATATTTTACAATCTGTAGAATCTTAGATTTGATGAAATAGAGTATCCGTATCCAACTACACGAAAACACAAGCTTAGAGAAGTTAATTTAAGACTATGAATCCATGCAGTGTTATTCCAAAGCCCAATCTTTTAACTACTACTCTGCAAGTCAGGGCAGTGATCCTTGATATTTTCTTTTCTTCGTCATTTCCTTTTCATAGTCAGATTTAAATGTATAGTTTTTAAAAAAACAATGGTTCTTTTCATTCTGTAATTTAAAAGTGAACACATATTCACTGTAAAACTTTAAAGACCATAAAATTTAAGGACAAAATAGACTGGAAAAGGTCAGTTTTCATTCCAATTCCAAAGAAAGGCAATGCCAAAGAATGCTCAAACTACCGCACAATTGCACTCATCTCACACGCTAGTAAAGTAATGCTCAAAATTCTCCAAGCCAGGCTTCAGCAATATGTGAACCGTGAACTTCCTAATGTTCAAGCTGGTTTTAGAAAAGGCAGAGGACCCAGAGATCAAATTGCCAACATCTGATGGATCATGGAAAAAGCAAGAGAGTTCCAGAAAAACATCTATTTCTGCTTTATTGACTATGCCAACGCCTTTGACTGTGTGGATCACAATAAACTGTGGAAAATTCTGAAAGAGATGGGAATACCAGACCACCTAACCTGCCTCTTGAGAAATCTGTATGCAGGTCAGGAAGCAACAGTTAGAACTGGACATGGAACAACAGACTGGTTCCAAATAGGAAAAGGAGTA
>SJYX01004173.1:241293-260588 GCA_006410675.1 Oreotragus oreotragus | reverse complement strand
TTGCGCGTCTTGGACCCTCCTGGCCGCGTGTTGCCTCCCACCCCGTGGTGTTTTGGAGTCCATGTTGGCTGTTTTGGCAAAGTCCTCAAAAGTTTCGGATTCCCTTGCCCTCGCGACTTTCTGCTGCATCTTTCTGCCCTCTCATGCCCTCCCGACCCCCCTCTGCTCGGTTCTGTTGAAGGGCCTGGGGTGCCCGCAGTAATCGGACCCCCTGCGGTCCTGCCGTCGGGCCCTGCCGCGCCCGTGGCCGTCTTCCTGAGCCCCATTTTTAGCTCCCTATCAGGTTCCCATGACAGCTGCTCCGCATGTTTCCAGTCCGCTCAGGCCCGCGCTGACGCTGCGCCTCCTGGCCGGGAGTGGACGTGCCCCCGGGGCTGGCTGAGAAGGGCAGACCCCGGCTGCTGGGACCCTTCCTTCTCGCTTCCGCCCTCCCTTCCGCCTCCTTCTCCTTCCCTCTCCTCCTGTCTTAGGGAAGGGATGGCCCTTACTCTTTCCTAGCCCGGGCCTCCCCCTCGGTCCCGTGCCCTCGCCCGCTTGCTCCGACCCAGAGGCTCACTGTCATCTCCACCTTGGAAGCACGCGGGGCCACGGCCCTTGCTCCGTGCTCCCCGCTCCCTCCTCGCTCCATGCTCCCCGCTCCCTCCTCGCTCCGTGCTCCCCGCTCCCTCCTCGCTCCGTGCTCCCCGCTCCCTCCTCTCTCCGTGCTCCCCGCTCCCTCCTCGCTCCGTGCTCCCCGCTCCCTCCTCTCTCCTCTTCCTCTTTCTCCAGTGGCCCTGCTTGCTCCCTGGTCCCCGGGACCAGCCCTGCTGCCCCGAGACGTGGTTGTGGTCTCCTTCCGCCCCGAGAGGCGGCCTCGTGGGCTGGCTAAAGTGGGACCCTGGAGCCAGCCCCTCGGGGCTTTCTGTCCGGCTTTGCCCCGTGTGCGTTATGTCGTCTTGACCCTCACTTGACCCGTTATTAATCTTTCCAAGGTTCCGCTTCCTTCTCTGGAAAATGGAGGCGCCTGATTCACTGGGTGCTGTGAGTCTTGAACGGTTCTATTTTTTAAAGTGCCTGACACACCCTTGGCACAAAATAAAAACTATTCCCGTGCATCCCTGGTGAAGCCCATGCCGAGCCCTTCCTGCCGCCGGTGCCTGCTCTGTCTGTCTGCCCGGAGCCCCTCCGTCCCCCTGCACGGCCTGGTCGCGTCCTGCCTCTCCATCTGCCGGGCCCAGGGCCTCCAGGCTGCTTCTCTCTCAGCCTCGTTTCCCTGCTGGAGTGGGTGCTTCAGTCTCTCCCGCATCTGGCCCTGTCGGGACCATTTGTACCTGTTTGTCGGGTCTCACAAAATCAGGAGCCTCTGCGGGCAGGGTATACTGAATCTACCTTTGGCTCCTGGATAGTATATTCAAAAGCAGAGACATTACTTTGCCAACTAAGGTCCGCCTAGTCAAGGCTATGGTTTTTCCTGTGGTCATGTATGGATGTGAAAGTTGGACTGTGAAGAAAGCTGGGCGCCGAAGAATTGATGCTTTTAAACTGTGGTGTTGGAGAAGACTCTTGAGAGTCCCTTGGACTGCAAGGAGATCCAACCAGTCCATTCTGAAGGAGATCAGCCCTGGGATTTCTTTGGAAGGACTGATGCTAAAGCTGAAACTCCAGTACTTTGGCCACCTCATGCGAAGAGTTGACTCACTGGAAAAGACTGTGATGCTGGGAGGGATTGGGGGCAGGAGGAGAAGGGGACGACCGAGGATGAGATGGCTGGATGGCATCACTGACTCGATGGACGTGAGTCTGAGTGAACTCCGGGAATTGGTGATGGACAAGGAGGCCTGGTGTGCTGCAATTCATGGGGTCGCAAAGAGTCAGACACGACTGAGCAACTGAACTGAACTGAGACGTTGCTGTGAATATTAAAAGATAGTCATATTGCCAACATGTTGGTATATTTCTTCCTGGTTTTTGGCGCCTTATGCACATTCACATACAGTTTGACCCTTAATCAACTTGGAGGCTAGTGGTGCTGGCCTTCTGTGCAGTCAAAAACCTGCATATAATTTATAGTTTGTCCTCAGTATTCCCAGTTACTTTGTATGTCTGGTTCTTCATCAGGGTTCAACCAATCACTACTATTACTATTGTATTTATTATTGAAAAATACCTGTGTAGAAGTGGCCCAGCACAGTTCAAACCCATGCTGTTCAAGGATCAACTACATATGTGTAGCATTGGTCACATACCAGTGAGGTAGTTTTGCATGCCTCTGTTTTAGCACTATGCAGTGAGCATCTCCCCATGGTACATCCCCACGGTACATACATTCATGCTCAATTGCGTCCAGCTTTTTGTGATCCTATGGACTGTAGCCTGCCAGGTTCCTCTGTACGTGGGGTTCTCCAGGCAAGAATACTGGAATGGGTTGCCATGCCCTCCTCCAGGGGATCTTCCCAAACCAGGGATCAAACCCGAGTCTCCTGTGTCTCCTGCATTAGTAGATGGGTTCTTAACCACTAGCACCACCTGAGAAGCCCCTTCCCCATGGTTTTATATGTTTTATAAGCACAAGACTTTCAACAGTCATCTGACTTTTGTTGTAGTGTTGAATTATAATTGAACACTTGTATTTTTTCCAAGTTTGGCTCAGACTGTAAAGAATCTGCCTGCAATGCAGAAGACCTAGGATCAATTCCTGGGTCAGGAAGGTTCCCTGGAGAAGGGAATGGCAACCCACTCCAGTATTCTTGCCTGGAGAATCCCATAGACAGAGGAGCCTGATGGGCTACAGTCCATGGGGTGACAAAGCATCAGACATGACTGAGCAACTAACAGTAAGTAAGTAAGTAAGTAAGTAAGTAAAGTCACTCAGTCGTGTCCGACTCTTTGTGACCCTGTGGACTGCAGCCCACCAAGCTCCTCAGTCCATGGGATTCTCCAAGCAAGAATACTGGAGTGGGTTGCCATTTCCTTCTCCAGGGGATCNAGTAAGTAAGTAAGTAAGTAAAGTCACTCAGTCGTGTCCGACTCTTTGTGACCCTGTGGACTGCAGCCCACCAAGCTCCTCAGTCCATGGGATTCTCCAAGCAAGAATACTGGAGTGGGTTGCCATTTCCTTCTCCAGGGGATCTTCCCGACCCAAGGATCAAACCCAGGTCTCCCGCATTGGAGGCAGACGCTTTAACCTCTGAGCCACTTTCACTATAAGTACATGTGATGGGCAACCTTATTACTATCTAAAAATTCCAAGATCTGTTTATACTTCTTTTGAATTATAATGGTTTCCTTAGCTTATCAATAGATTTAAAAACAAAGTATGTGCCAAATCCAGAGCTCAAGTGGGAAACACTTCCCTAAAGAGAACACCAGTGGCTTCCTCTGGAGCTGCTACTTGGCATATTCAACCTCTTTGGGAGAGGATTTTATTCTTGCTAGAAAAGCCCCAGGGGGCTTCCCTGGAGGCTTAGCAGTAAAGAATCTGCCTGCAATTCAGGAGCCTCATCACACATAGGTCTGATCCCTGGGTTGGGAAGATCCCCTGGAGGAAAGGGCAAGGCAACCCACTCCAGTATTCTTGCCTGGAAAATCCCATGGACAGAGGAGCCTGGCGGGCTATAGTCCATAGGATTGCGAAGAGTCGGACGTGACTGAACCAGCCTAGCAGCAGCAGTAGAAAAGGCCCAGAGGGTCAGAGTGTTTGAAGTTGAGTTACCATAGCAATAGGATATTTGTGCTATACAGATTCTGGTCACATCATGGAGGTGGAGGCTACAAAATGAACATTGCTTTCACGGTGTTGGGTTGTAGGGTTTGGGGCACAAAGAAACAGTGGTTATGGGAACTGGAAACTAGGAAATCTAGTCTTAACACTTTCAAGGCTCCTTTTCTTAGTCTCATTTTCCTTTTACCTCTTCTCACTACTGACAAGAGAAAGGGAAAATCAGCAAGTAATCAATACAGCAGAGTCTAGCCTTTAAAGAAGGTCACAGAGGACCATAGAAAGGAAGTTTTAAGAGAGCCCTTGGGAAGACTTCAGATTCCTGACAGCTCATCCACTAATCGCCAGAAAGCAACTTTGTACCTATTCCCATGTTCAGAAAAGACCTACTGTCGACTGGATTTTATTTCCTGGATATGTTTATGTTTACTATTGTGATTAGAATGTTTCCTGAAAATTAATGTTTTTTGATGCCTGAGGGATATTTTCTCAGTATCCCTGAAGTCTTCAGTAACATCTTTTGATTTTTAATTAAACAGTCTAGAACCCTTTAAGTAATCATTTCAGTGGCTCAGCAGGGAAAGAATCTGCCTGCAATTCTGGAGCCAATAGGAGACGCAGGTTTGATCCCAGGGTTGGGAAGATCCCCTTGGAGAAGGAAATGGCAACCCATTCCAGGATTCTTGCCTGAAAAATTCCATGGACAGAGGAACCTGGTGGGCTCCAGTCCATTGGGTCACAGAGTCGGACACGACTGAGTGGTCAAGCACACAGAACTCTAACCGTGATGTTTCTAAGTGAAAGCAAAGCACCCTCCTGTCTGACTGTTCTGTGCTCGTCAGTACTGGCTACCTGTCAGCTATGTGTGTGACAGTCTGTAAGGTGTTCTAGGGGCAACCAAATGCAAACACTGCTTTCTCTTTGCTACCAACCGAGAGTGTTTGATAGTCTATTAGGTGTCAGGGAGATGAAACAGAAGAGCGAAAGTGGGGGTGACTCAAGTAGATAACATTTGTATAACTAATGCTTTTCTAGAGTTCAATTTCAGAAATTCAGTATGAATTCTGGGCTAATTCTTATTATTCGGTATTAAATAATGAGTATTTGTTCTGATAGTAATGGGTGCCATTTTTCAGGGTGCTTCTTAAAACAGAGCTAAAGCATAATCCCTGTGCACAGAACATTTGCCTTCAAATAAGGGAGAAACATATTTCTCTAGAGTCACCATAACCTGAGGCATTAACTGAGGAGGGTCATAAGAAGATCCAGCATTCAAAGGAAGGGAAAGCTGTTTGGTAAACAGCTTTCAACTGGGGACTTGACTAAAGTTGATTAGGAATTTAGCCATAGAAATTGGACAAAAGGAATTTTATGAGAAGAGGCTCCAAAGGGAAACTATTAGAGTGAATTTGGGAAAGTTTGCAGATTCTAGGTTGACAGCTGAAAAATATGAGCTACTTCCTGGTATATGAGATTAATTTTCTCATCATTTTTCAGTTTAAGTAAATATGCCAACTAGTTGAGAATCCCTCTGAATATCTTATTAAATGAGATGGGATGTATGTGTACCCAGTAGACATGTATGTGTGCTGGGTACACATACATCCCAGGGCATGGCAATCCACTCCAGTATTCTTGCCTGGAGAATCCCATGGACAGAGGAGTCTGGCATTCTACAGTCCATGACCTCACGAAGAGTCAGACACGACTAAAATGACTTAGCCCACAAGCACGGATGTATGTGTATCCAGTATTATACCAAAGAACAAACAGAAAGATCTAAGCTTGTCTTTAAAATCATACCTCTTAGCTTAATTTAAAGACATGACCGTTATTTTTAATCTTTCCTCTCAGGTTGCATGTACTTTCTGAGACAGTTGGCAGAATTTGGCTGACAAGAGAGCAAATTTTTTGGAACTATGTAGCTTTTAATTTTTATACCAAGTTTCCAATGATTTAAACTCTGTTTTTCTCTGTTTTGTGAAAGGAAAATATACATTGGCCCTTGTAGGCTCCTGGAGCACTGAACAACACATTAACCCTCATTTTGTTATTGTGCAATCACATTTTCTTCACTCATTAGATGATAATGTTTTTATTGGTCCAAGACACTCACAGCTGCATTATCTGCACTGCAGGCTTAAGCAATTAGTAGGCAGCCCTGAGGGACAGGATTGCTTGACTCTTACCCAGGAGAGCTAGCTGTTTGAACAAAACAGTTGCTCCCTTTAAAAAAATTCTCCTCATGATGATTTTAGATTGCTTTTCAATTTGAAATATTTGCCTGAAAAGATGCTATGATTACATGTTACAATAGAAAACAAATTTGCATGATTTATAAAGTTCATTTAAGCACTATAGTAAAACCATATTAACATTTCACTTTTTGTCCTTGTGATTTTCCTTCTCTTCACTTGATCTCAAATTACTTCTTTTGGATGGATAGTAAGATACGTGTAAGTTTTTTGGTGTGTGATCAAAGAGAAAGTTTCAAGGTCTCTGTCTTGGTTAGAAACATGAAGAAAGTTCCTGAGAGACAAATAACTCAATGCAGTTGTTTTTGTACAGCTTATTGGAGAAGGAAATGACACCCACTCCAGGGCTCTTGCCTGGAGAGCCCCAGGGATGGGGAGCCTGGTGGGCTGCAGTCCCTGGGGTCGCGCAGAGTCGGGCACGGCTGAGCGACTTCACGTTCACTCTTTACTTTCATGCATTGGAGAAGGAAACAGCACCCACTCCAGGGCTCTTGCCTGGAGAACCCCAGGGACGAGGAGCCTGGTGAGCTGCCGTCTATGGGGTTGCACAGGGTCGGACACGACTGAAGTGACTTAGCAGCAGTAGCATTCGAACACTACTATGCCCAACTACAGTAATACGATCTTGCTTAGCTAGGATATTTGCTTTTTTATTACAAAGGTTTATTCTAGGAACACAAGCAACAGGTTATCTACAAAAAGAATACTAGTTTCAAGCACTGGAAGTCTCTGAATGTTCATAGAGAGTTTTGCTTCGGTAAGGACAAATATACTTAAAATAGTCTTCTTCTTAATCATTTGAGCAATACAAAGAAATTCCTATAGATAAGTAAGGAAGAGTAAAATGTATAAGCAGAGTACAGAGAAGATAATACTTCTGCTTTCAAGAAGTTTACTATTTTATCTTTATGATGTAGTATAAACAGAGACTGGAAGAAATAAATCAAAATTCAAATCATTGTATATTTATTGAGCACTGAATGTGCCTGAATTGGAAACTAGAACAGTGAACTAGAAGCTTAAATAATTTTGAAAGTGATGCTCACTTAAAATAATTTTAACACAATACAATTTTAATATAATAATTCAGATAATGAAACTGATAGAATAGAGATATAAATTGTGTGCTATCAGAGAATTAATTAACTGATTATCTGCTGTCAACCCATGATTGAATGTGAACAAGGCAAGACTGTGAAATGAAAGAAAAGGACAGGCCACCTGAGAATGTTAACACTTGGATTTTCCTCTAAGAATATTTTCTGAGTAAGAACTATATAGGGGACAACCAAATAATAAGATTTGCTCTTTAAAAGAGGGCCAAGCCTTTCTAATGTGGCCATAATTTAAAAATCCCCTCAATTTCTATCAGCTGGCAGAATCACCCCTTACTTTGGCTAAGTTGAGAATACTTACTTAAAAAGATTGGCTATTTTGGCTACCATTTCAACTATCAGGAGGTTCAAGCCCCACGAGAGTCCACAGTCGCTTGGAGCTTGAACAGGACCTGCTGGCACAATAAAGACACCACATGTGTGCGCTAAGATAATTCACAGATTCCCAGGCTCTGAGGTACTCTCATTTCATTTGGTTTTATCTAGAAAACAACAGGATATAAATATGTAGTTTGGTTTTGGATGACTTGGTTCAGAGGCAGTATAAATTACTATCCTGTTGAATTAGTAACCCACTTTCAAATTAGTAATAAATTTGAAATCTACTTTCTTGCAACCCCCAATTCTGTTTCCCAAATTTCTTTTCTCCCTACAAGCAACTGCTATTTTGAATTTTTGAGTGATTCTTTCAGGTTAAACATTTTTTATTAGTCTGTTTTGTTCTATAGATTCCCTTACATGTATTTTTACTATAGATATGTCTTTATGCCTTCATTGTTTCATACATACTTTAAAAATGTCACATTAATGCTGTCATGCCATCTATAGTAGGACTTTGTTGTTTAGTCACTAGGTCATGTCTGACCCTTTGCAACCCCATGAACTGCAGTACATCAGGCTGCTCTATCCTTCACTATCTCCCAGTGTGCTCAGACTCATGTCCATTGATGCAGTGATGCCATCCAACCACCTTATCCTCTGATTCCCCCTTCTTCTCCTGCCCTCAATCTTTTCCAGCATCAGGGTCTTTTCCAATGAGTCAGTTCCTTGCATCACGTGGTCAAACTGTTGGAGCTTCAGCCTCAGTCCTTCCAATGAATATTCAGAGTGGGTTTCCTTTAGGCTTGGCTGATTGGATCTCCTTGCTGTCCAAAGTACTCTCAAGAGTCTTCTCTAGTACCACGATTCAAAAGCATCGATTCTTTGGGGCTCAGCCTTCTTTAGGGTCCAATTTTCACATCCATACATGAATACTGGAAAAACTATAGCTTTGACTGTATGGACCTTTGTTAGCAAAATGATATCTCTGCTTTTTATATGCTGTCTAGGTTTGTCATGGCTTTCCTTCCATAGAAATATATTCATATAATAGCATATAGATAATATATACAATAGCATATCTATGGCTATACTGTAATAGTCTTCAGTGATTATCCTGGTACAGTAGTTTCTTCAGGGAAAATACTGAAACATGGATTATAGGGATATAGGACAGTGCATTTTCAGCTGTATTAGGTGTTTCCTGATGGCTCTAGAGTTAATATGCTAATAAACAACTCATGCCAGCATTTTGTAAGACCTTCCATTTCTCATATAGTCTCCAATATTTGATGCTTCTTTGATTTTTTCCAATCAAATAACATTGTATCCTTGTATTAATTTCTATTTTTCTGATTAGTAGTAAGATTAAAGATATTTTCATATATTTATTGGACATTTGTTTCACTCGTGAGTTCTACTTTTTCATGCTTTTGTTTTTCATATCTTGCTGACTTTGTCTTTTTGTTTTAAATAACGATATATAAAAGTTCATATTTTTCCATTTATTTCACTACTATTTATTTGAATTTAATCTTTGATTCTTTATTTAGCGTTTTAAAATTAGCAGTTAAATTTGTTTTCAACTTTTGAGAAATAAATACAGTTAAGGTTATGATTTTCCTTCTGAGTATCACTTTAAATTGTATTAAATTATATTAAGTTGTATTAAAATTATAGTTTTGTCCAGATATGTGCCCAGGAGTGGGATTTCTGGATCATATGTTAACTCTACTTTTAGCTTTCTGAAGATCTAGCATGCTGTTTTTCCTTTTATAAAAAAATACATAAAACAGCATTTGTTAGTTGTAGACTTTTTAATGATGTCCATTCTGACTGCTGTGAGGTGGTACTTTGTTGTTCTGACTTGCATTTCTCTAATAATTGCTGACAGCATCTTTTCATGTGCCTACTGGCCACCTGAATTTCTTCTGGAGAAATGTCTATTCAGGTTTTCTGTCCATTTTTCGATTGGGTTGTTTGTTTTTTTGTTGTTGAGTTGTATAGCTGTTTGTATATTTTGAAAATTAAGCCCTTGTCAGTCACATTGCTTGCAAATATTTTTTCCCATTTTGTAGGTCGTCTTCTCATTTTGTTTATGGCTTCTTTGCTGTACAAAAGCTTGTAAGTTTTATTAGGTACCATTTGTTTATTTTTTATTTTGTTTCTATTGCTTTGGGAGAATGACCTAAGAAAACGTTGATACGATTGATGTCAGAGAATGTTTTGACTGAATTCTCTTCTAGGAGTTTTATAGTGTCATGTTTTATGTTTGTCTTTAAGCCATTTTGAGTTTGTGTTTGTGTACAGTGAGAGGGGCTGTTCTAGCTTCATTGATTTACATGTGACTGTCCAACTTTCTCCACACCACTTGGTGAAGAGACTTTTTCCCATTCTTGCCTCTCTTGTTGAAGACTGAACATTAAAAAAAAAAAATTTAACTCAGATCTCCCTCCAGTGTCTACAGCCTTTCATGTTCAGGTTGTATAGAATGATAATTGCGTCTAAGTTTACGCCATCATCAATATTTTTATTTTGACAAGCATCAGCCCTAAAAAAAGTTGAAAGATGAGTACAACAAGCACCATATGCCCTTCATTTAGATTCAGAAATTGTTAGCTTTGTGCTACTTTTGCTTTTTCTCTCTCAATTATGTTGTTAATATGGCATAGAACTCCTACATGCAGACCTCTTTTACTGTGGTTTGCTTTATTGCACATCACAGATGTGCATATTTTTAGATTAATTTTTATTGGGGTATAGTTGATTCATAATGTTTTATGCGTTTTTATTTATAAACTGAGATTTTGACAATCTTGTGTCAAGCAAATCTATCAGTGCCATTTTTCCAGCAGCATTTACACATTTCACTTCTCTGCGTCACATTTTGGTAATTCTCAAACTATTTCAAACTCTTTTATTACTATATTTGTTACAGTGATCTGTGATCAGTGATCTTAACGTTATTCTTGTCATTGTTTTGAGATGCCACTAACTGTGCCCATATACCCATATAAGACAGTAAACTTGATATATGTTGTATGTGTTCTGAATGCCCCTCTGACTGGTCATTCTCCCATCTTTCTCACTCTTCTTGGGCCTCCCTATTCTATGAGACACAACAATATGGAAATTAGGCCAATGAATAACTCTACAATATCCTCTAAGTGAAAGGCCTTCAAGTGAAAGGAAGAGTTACGTATCTCTCATTTTAAATCAGAAGCTGTCAATGATTAAGTTTAGTGAGGAAACCACATGGAAAATTGAGATAGACAAAAAGGTAGGCCTCTTGTGCCAAACTCTTAGCCAAGTTGTGAATGCAAAGGAAACATTCTTGAAGGAAATTAAAAGTACTACTCCAGTGAACACACTAATGATAAGAAAGTGAAACAGCCTTATTATGGACCGTAGTGAAAGTTTTAGTGATCTGCATAGAAAAACAAACCAGCCATAATATTCCTTTAAGTTAAAGCCTAACCAGAGCAAGATCCTAACTCTCTTCAATTCTATAAAGGCTCAGAGAGGTGAGGAAGATGCAGAAGAAACCTCTGAGGCTAGTAGAGGCTGGTTCATGAGGTTTAAGGGAAAGGAAAGAAGTTGTCTCCATAACGTCAAAGTGCATGATGAAGCAGCAAGTGCTGATGTTGAAGCTGCAGCAAGTTATCCAGAAGATCCAGCTAAGTGAATGAATGGAGGTGGCTACATCACACAGATGATTTTGGGGGTAAACAAAACAGCTTTCTGTTGGAAGATGTCATCTAGGACTTCCAGAGCTAGAGAGGAAAAGTCACTGCCTGGCTTTAAAGGACAGGCTGACACTCATATTAAAGGCTAGTGCAGATGGCGACTTGAAATTGAATTTACCATTCTGAAAATCCTAGGGTCCTTAAGAATTATGCTAACTCTATCCTATCTGTACTTTAGAAATGGAACAATAATGCCTGATGACTAAACATCTGTTTACATCATTGTTTACTGAATATTTTGAGCCTACTGTTGGAACCTACTGCTCAAAAAAAAAAAAAAAAAAGATTCCTTTCAAAATAGTACTACTCCTTGACCATGTACCTGGTCACCTAAGAGCTCTGATGGAGATAAACATGAATTTCAGGTTGTTTTCATGCCTGTTGACACAATATGCATTCTGTAGTCCATGGATCAAGGGGTCATTTTAACTTTCAAGTCTTATTATTTAAGAAATTTCATAAAGTTATACATGCCATATATAGTGATTGCTCTTATGAATCCAGACAAACTCAACTGAAAACCTTCCAGAAAGGATTCACCATTCTAGATGTCACTAAGAGCATTTAGATAAGCAAATGATACCACTCTAATGGCAGAAAGTGAAGAGGAACTAAAGAGCCTCTTGATAAGGGTCAGAGGGGAGAATGAAAAAGCTTCCTTAAAACTCAGCATTCAGGAAAATAAAATCGTGGCATTTGGTCCCATCACTTCATGGCAAATAGATGAGGAAAAAAGTGGAAACTGACAGATTTTTGGGGGGCTCCAAAATCACTGTGGATGGTGATTGCAGCCATGAAATTAAAAGATGCTTGCTCCTTATAAGGAAAGATATGACAAACTTAGATAGCATATTAAAAATCAGAGATATCACTTTGCTGACAAAGGTCCATATAGTCAAAGTTATGGTTTTTCCAGTAGTCATGTACAGATATGAGAGTTGGAGCACGAAGAAGGCTTGGTGCCAAAACACTGATGCTTTTGAATTGTNATATTAAAAATCAGAGATATCACTTTGCTGACAAAGGTCCATATAGTCAAAGTTATGGTTTTTCCAGTAGTCATGTACAGATATGAGAGTTGGAGCACGAAGAAGGCTTGGTGCCAAAACACTGATGCTTTTGAATTGTGGTGCTGGAGAAGACTCTTGAGAGTCCCTTGGACAGCAAGGAGATTAAACTAGTCAAGCCGAAATGAAGCCAACCCTGAATATTCATTGGAAGGACTGAGGTTGAACCTGAAGCTCCAATACTTTGACCACCTGAGGCAAAGAGCCAACTAAATGGAAAAGATTGAGGGCAGGAGGAGAAGAGGGCAACAGAGGATGACGTGGTTGGATAGCATCAGTGACTCAGTGGACACGAGTTTGAGCACACTGGTAGAGAGTAAAGTACAGGGAAGCCTGGTGCATTGCAGTCCATGGGATTGTAAGGAGTTGGACACATCTTAGTAACTGAACAACAACAAGGACATTGATGATTGATGGAAAGAGGTCCAAATATCAACATTAGCAGGAATTTGGAAGAAGTTAATTCCAACCCTCATCAATGACTTTGAGGGGTTTAAGACTTCAGTGGAGGAAGTAACTGCAAGTGTAGTGAAAATAGCAAAAGAACCGGCAATCTCACGATAACCTTGGAACAGATGAAGAGTTGCTTCTTACGGATGAGCAAAGAAACTGGAATCTTGAGATGGAATCTACTGCTAGTGAATATTCTGTGAATGTTGTTGTTGAAATGACAACAAAGGATTTAGAATATTGCCTAAACTTAGTTGATAAAGCAGCAGCATGGTTTGAGAAGGCTGATTCCAATTTTGAGAAAAGTTCTACAGTGGGTAAAATGCTATCAAACAGCATTGGATACTATGGAGAACTTGTTTGTAACAGGAAGAGCCAATTGATGTGGCAAGGTTCATTGCTGTCTTATTTCAAGAATTTGCCACATTCACCCCATCCTTCAATAATGACCACTCTGATCAAGCAGCAGCCATCAAAATGGAGGCAAGAACCTCTACCAGTAAAAAAGACTGACTTGCTCATTACGCTCAGGTGATGGTTAGTATTTTTTTTAGCAATAAAGTATTTTTTAAAATTAAGGTGTGTACATTGTTTTTTAATAGACTACAGTATATAACTTTTGTCTGCACCAAGAAATCAACAAGTACATGTGACTCACTTTGTTTTGATATTTGATTTATTGCTATGGTCTGGAACCAGATTCACAATATCTGTGAGGTATGCCTGTACTTCAGCAAGCATCCTCTAAGAAAACATGATTCTTCTCTATGACCACAATGCCTTTTGTACACCCCCAGAATTCATATTCATATACAAGAATATTACCTAATAGCCAGTCTACATTTCAGTTTCCTCAATGGCTCTGAAAATAGCCCTTGTATATTTTTCTTTTTAAGTTCACATCATTCCAAGGATTATATGCCCACTGCATTTTGTTATCATGTTTCTTTACTTTAATCTGGATAAGTTGCTGCCTTTTATTTTCTTTCATAATCATAGTTTTGAAGAGTTCAGCACAAATTATCTTGTTAAATGTCTGACAGCCTGGATTCATTCAACTTTTTTTTTTTTTTTTTCACATAACTAGGTTAAACCTTTTGGACCAGAAGACTATATAGATTATGTTTTATGCCTCTTATCAGAAGGTATATAATAACATGTTGTTCTGTTAATGTCCTAATAATGCTAGGCTGGATCACTTGACCAGGGAGGTGTTTTCCAGAGAGCACCATTGTAAATCTCGTTTTTCCCCATTTCTAATTAATAAGCAATCTGTAGGGCACCTGTCCTTTAGCTTAGTTTTTTTTTTTTTCCTGGTTTTTGCAGCATACTATGTGCAGAAAAGCATACATATATCATTAATGTGTTGCTCAGTGAAGTTTTGCAAACTGAATACATCCATGTAAATAATCAGCCTCTAGCTTGAGATATATAATATCATCAGCACTCTAGAAACTCACCTCGTACCTTCTTTCTGACTCTTCATAGGTAACTACTATTTGAATTTCTGACATCATAAATTGATTTTTATCTTACTTTATACTGTAACGAAACCTAATCACACAGGATGTACCTTTTCATGACTGGCTTATTTCACTCAAGATTATGTTTGTGAGGCTTATGTGTATCATTGTATGGCGGCTTAATTTTGCTCATTATTCTTGTTGTTAATATCTTGTTGTATGAATATATAAATTATTTTATCCATTCTCTTATGGATTTGGGGTTTGTTTACATTGAAGATATTATAAATAGAGATTGTGTGAACACTCTAGTATATTTCTTCTGGTTAAATTTTCATTTATGTTGGAAATGTTCCAACAGAATAGAATAGCTAGGTGATAAAATATGCCCAAGTTCAGTTTTCAGAGTTATTGTGTTAATTTACCTGCCCACACAAGTGTTTAAGTGTTCTAGTTGCTCCTTATCCTTGCCAATATCTAATATTATTAATTGTTTTCCATTTAGGCATTCTGGGGAGGATATAGTGGAATCTTATCTCACTTTTAAAGCTCTCTAAATGAATCGATTTAAAAACATTTCAAAATAGTCAACACTAAATTATATTTGCTGAAATCTGTTACTTATTTTTTTGTTTGCCACTAATTTTTGCATTCCCTGGTGGCTCAGATGGTAAAGCGTCTGTCTACAATGCAGGAGACCCGGGTTCGATCCCTGGGTTGGGAAGATCCCCTGGAGAAGGAAATGGCAATCCACTCCAGGACTATTGCCTGGAAAATCCCATGGACAGAAGAGCCTAGTAGGCTACAGTCCATGGGGTCGCAAAGAGTTGGACACGACTGAGCAACTTCACTTCACTTCACTTCACTATGCTATATTGGTTCAGTTTCCTGCTTGATGACGAATACTAGAAATTCTTTCCATGAGAAGACTGTATAATCTTTCTGGCACCATTTATCTGATTATTTTATTCCACTTTGATCTGAGTGATAGTTTAGTTGTGTATGGAATTTGGGGATGAATATTACTGTCTCAGCCCTAGGAAGATTCTTTCCCATTGTCTCTTGCCAATACTCATTGTTGATGAGAAGTCTGCTATCAGTTTGTTTCTTTACAGGCATATATCTTTTCTCTCTGGTGGATTTTTAAGACTTTCTCTTTTTTTTTGGCATTGATTGTCATAAGGTCACATTATTACTTAAAAAAAATTTTTTTTTAATTGAAGGATAATTGCTTTACAGAATTTTGTTGTTACATTATTACTGTTTGACATTTTACTACAGTGTACCTATATGTGAATTTACTTACATTTTTTCTACTGAAAACTTGATGAAATTCTTCAATTTGGAGCTATGTTTCTTATATACAAGAATATTCACCTTTATTATTTGAATATTTCTTCTCTATTCTCTGTCCGTATTCTGAGACCTTCTCATTCTTTTATTCCATATGTCTTAAATTCTCTTTCATATTTTTTATTTATCCCTCTGTGCTGGATTCTGTGTGATCCGAGAGAATCTTCTCTCTTCCAATATACTTATTCTCTCTGTTAGTCTAATGTTAAATTTGTTCTTTTAAGCGTTTAAAAATTTTAATTACTATATTTTTTTCTTTCTAGAATTTCTGTTAGGTAATTTTTCAGATCTTATTCTTTTTCATACCACCTTGCCTTTGTTTTATGTTTTCCTTCCTTTCCTTTTTGAACATTGTAAATAAGTTGAAGTCCTTTTAAAATTACTTCATTATCTCCATTTCCAGTATGCGATGCAAATCGTCCATTTGCTTGCCAACTCACTCTTATGATGGTTACTTTATTCAGCATAGTCATCATGTTATATTATAATCTCTTTCTTGCAGTTTATCTCTGTGGTAACACCTTGCCTTTGTTTTATGTTTTCCTTCCTTTCCTTTTTGAACATTGTAAATAAGTTGAAGTCCTTTTAAAATTACTTCATTATCTCCATTTCCAGTATGCGATGCAAATCGTCCATTTGCTTGCCAACTCACTCTTATGATGGTTACTTTATTCAGCATAGTCATCATGTTATATTATAATCTCTTTCTTGCAGTTTATCTCTGTGGTAGTACCATTTGCGCTAGTCTTTGATGGATTTTTAATGTTAATTTCCCAGCTTGGGGATATAGGGCTTTGTGTATCACACATAGTCAGACCTCTATCCATGAACAGAGCAAGCTTAGGTTTTCAATTTCTTGTGGCTGATTATATTTCAACATACAATGGTGGATAGAAACTTCCTCCTAGTTATTCCAGAAATTTCTTGTTTCCGTTTCATTTGTGAAACAGATTTTCCTGGCCCCTCGCTTCACACATGAAGGTTCCATTCTAGCTCTTTGCTCCCAGAGTCCTATGGTCTAGTTTATCTTCTGCAGGTAATCCAAGTCCTCAGCCATTTATTGATAACTTGTCCCTAATTTCTATTGAGCTTATTGGGATCAACTTCAGCTCGGCACTTTCACTTTGAGTTATACTGCACAGCTGACATCTGAAAATTTCCTCTTTTTTTTTTTTTTCAGTTCCAATTTGGACTATGTATTCAAGGTTTTTTAAAATGGGATGGGGGGATTGTTGTAACCCAACATTTCAACATCTTCACAGCAGCTTGGGAGATTTCCTGCATCTGATATGTCTTCTTTAAAGGTGCAAAGTCCTGGGTCATTGTCATTTGTTTTCACTTCCAGTTAACTTCTTTACCCAAAAGTCTGCTAAGGGAGTTAATTCTAAGGTGGAATAAGTTTCTTCTTATTTGATAATGCCCATTTTTACTACTTCAGTCTATTTTTTTTAATGAAGATATATCTTCAAAAAAACAAAAACAAGCAAACAAACTTGAAGTTGACAATGTCACTGTCTGAGAAAGAATATCAAGGATATAGTTTCTACCACTATGTCATAATAATTGAAATCCTACCATTAGGAATTACTTTTATATAGTTACTGTTTTATTTCTAAGACTCCTAAAAATCAGTATGTTACATTCAGTGATTAAGACCTCAAGAAATCACTTCCTTTTTTGGCATTATCTGATTTCCTAATAACAACTATCTGAAAAAACCTGTGCATACAGTGTGAGTGTTGATTTCGATGGTAGTAAAGTTATGTGAGAAAACTCAGACCCTATAAAAATATGTCACATACAATGTTTGCTAATTCTATAATTGGAGTTGTATTAATATATGTATACATAGGTAAATATGTGTGAATACATACACATACAATATTCTAAAGCATGATTCATTTTTATGATTAGATTTGATTTTAAATTCATTTCTTTTTTATTTTTTTTACTACAGTTAGTGCTAAATGCTTATGAACTTTAAAAAATACAGTATTAATTTTTGACAGCATAAATACAGAAACTTTGAGATAGAAGAAATAACTGAGGTTTTAGGGGGAAAACATTTATTTTGCTATTAGGATTTGTTTTCCAAACTGTCAAATTAGATTTAGAAAACCTCTAGCCCTTTTACAAAAAAGGGAAAAAAAAATAGCATTGAAATTTGTATACTATCATGTAAGAAATGAATTGCCAGTCTATGTTCAATGCAGGATGCAGGACGCTTGGGGCTGGTGTATGGGGANGGGAGAAGGACCCCAGGGAAGGGAGTCCTCTAAGTGCCTGAACCAGTAGAGCTATGGAGAAAGACTGGTCAAAGAGGCCTTCTGGTTGCCAGCTACAAGACACTGGAAAAAAAGACTCTGCTAGGGCCATAACTCCTGAGGCAGAGGCAGTAATGTCGCTGCACACTTGTCGTCACCAGGGTCCCCAAAAACCAAGCAGCTGCAACACCTTCATGCTCAATTCTCACTGGGGCAGAGCTGCCACAGGCAAAAAAAGCGCTTAGGGTTGCTTCAGTTGTGTCCGACTCTGTGACCCTGTAGACTGGGCCCTGCCAGACTTCTCTGTCAGAGAGGGGGTTCTCCAGGCAAGAATACTGGAGTATACTGGCCAGTACTGGTTGCCATCCCCTTCTAGAGCACTGTATTTCCTGCTCCCCTAGCCACCAGCTCCCCTGAGTACCTGGTGCTGCCAGAACCCCTGTGACCCCAAGCAGCTGCACTACCTCCACACTTGGCCCTCACAGGGGCAAACCCAAGTCCTCCAGGGGAGCCTCAGGAACTAAATCCCAGTGGAGGGCCCACATGTAGAGGTGGAAATAAAACCACAATTGAAACCCAGGGGCAGTGTGGCTAAGGAAGAAGACCCAAAACCTTCCCATCAGCTGAACAGCTGCAGATTAAATCAACTAAGCAGACTCTGTGTCTATGGAATATATAAAAGGCCATTGAGAGCTCCTACAAAAGAAAATGCACTAGCTCTGATAGTTGTGGACATTGGAGGCAAGAACACACAGGAGTAGGACCAGATTAGAATCTGAGCTGCCCCCAAAGCAGGTCCAGAGACCAGCACAGTGTTGGAGGGCATCCTAGGGAGGTGAGGTGAACTGACTCCCAGGGAGGGAAAGGACTCTGACAGCCGTGACTCAAGAAAAACATTTATTATTCTTACTTTTTGACTTGTTCTATAGATTCTTCTGGATTTTTTTTTCTTTTTTCTTTTCCTTTTTTCCCACTTCTGTTGTAGTTGTTGATTTAATTGGCACTAAGAAATACAATTAAGCTTTTGAGCTTTTTTTTCCCTCAGTCACATAAACCTCTGCCTCTACATTGGGCTTTTGCAGTTCTGTGGATTTTTCCTCTTTTTTTAACTTTAATTTTTTAAACCTATTATTATTTTTCTACATTTATCCTTTGTTTGCTTTTCCTGCTGCTCTTTTCCCCTTTCAGTTAATCCTTAATGTATATAAATCTTCTTTATCTACCTTTATTTAACTGTGTATATCTATTCTTTCTTTAATTCTCTCCTTTCCTCTCAACATATTTGTTAGTTTTATTTTCATTGCTTTATTCCCCAGTTGGCACTTTGCTTTAATTTTGTTTTCCAGTTTCTGCTTAAGTCAGCTTTGTTCTGGTAGATATAATTCTTGGTTTCCTTTGTTTGCCCTGTCAATCTATTGGACTTTACTTTTGTTGGACTGTTTTGCTTTTGCTTATGGGTGTATACACATATGTGTATATTCAGTCACACTTTCTATTGTTGTTATAAACCTCTGCCTCTATGTTGGGCCTTAGGAGTTCTGTGGAACTTTCCTTCCCCCCCCCCCCC
>SJYX01004173.1:195092-241118 GCA_006410675.1 Oreotragus oreotragus | reverse complement strand
CCCCCCCCCCCCCACTTTTTTTCTCTCTTCTTCTATTTTTTTTCTTTCTCTCCTTTATAATTTTAATTTTTAATTTTTTAAAACCTATTATAGATTTTATACATTTCCTTTGTTTGTCTTTCCTACTGTTCTTTTCCCCTTGCAGTTAATCTTTAATGTATATAAATCTTTTTCATCTACCTCTATTTAACTTTGTATAGCTATGCTTTCTTTTCTTTCTTTCCTTTCCTCTCAATATATTTGTTAGGTTTGTTTTCATTGCTTTATTACCCACTTGACACTTTGCTTTAGTTTTGTTTTCCAGTTTGTGCTTAAGTTAGTTTTCTTCTTAACTGGTAAATATAAGTTTTGATTTCCTTTGTTTGCCAGGTCAATCTACTGTATTTTTGTTGGACTATTTGACTTTGCTCATGGATGTACATGTATATATGTATATTCCATTATTTTAATTACTATTTGCCTGATTTTGTAGCTGCCATTTATCTGGTTTCATCTTTGATTTCTTATTTTTGGGTATTTGTTTTAATCTCTCTTAATGCCATAACAAACCACTTGTGGAATCTTCATTCCTGACCAGAAATCAAGCCCTGAGCCTTTGGAGTAGGGGCACCGACTCCAAGACCCTAGACTACTAGAGAGCAAACCCCAGGGAGTGTCAGATAGTGAGGACTCATACAAAGGAAACCACTTGAATACGAGACCCACCATCACCCAACCACCAGTAGCACTCTGTGCAGGACACTTCCTCTAAACAACAAACAAAACAAAAATACAAACCCAATCATCAGCAGACAGGATTACTACCTCACACAGCTTTGCCCATCAGAGGAAAAACAAACAAACAAAAACTCAGCACAAATCTCACACAACCTTAGGAAGGCAGAAACCAAAAGGAAGAAAGAATTCAACCTTCTTCAAGGAAAGAATTCAACTTTCCCTGAAGCCTGGGAAAAGGAGACCTCAAACACAGTAACTTTAAAAAGAAAAAAATGAAAAGGCAGAGAAATACCACACAAATGAAGGAAAAAAACTAGAAACAAAGAAGTCAAAATAAATGAAGAGGAAATAGGTAAACTACCTGAAAAAGAATTCGGAATAATGATAGTAAAGATGACCAAAAACCTTGAAAACAAAATGGAGAAAATGCAAAAATCAATTATCAAAGACCTAGAAGAATTAAAGAATAAACATACAGAGACAAACAACACAATTACTGAAATTAAAAATACTCTAGAAAGAATCAATAGCAGAATATCTGAAACAGAAGAATGAATCAATGAGCTGGAAGATCAAATGATGGAAATAACTTCTGAAGAGTAGAATAAAGTAAAAAGAATGAAAGAGCTGAGGACAGTCACAGAGACCTCTGGGACTATATCAAATGCACCAACATTTGAATTATAGGGGTCCCAAAAGAAGAAGAGAAAAAGAAAAGGCATGAGAAAATTTTTGAAGCGATTATAGTTGAAAATTTCCCCAACATGGAAAAGGAAATAGTCAATTAAGTCAAAGAGGCACGAAGAGTCCCATACAGTATAAACCTAAGGAGAAACATGCCAAGACATATAATCAAACTAACAAAGACTAAATACAAAGAAAGAAAATTAAAAGCAGCAAGGGAGAAGCAATAAGTAACATACAAGGAAAACCCCATATGCTTAACAGCTGATTTGTCAGCAGAAACTCTGCAGGCCAGAAGGGAATGGCAGGATACATTCTGAGTACTGAAAGGAAAAACTCTACAACCAAGATTACTATATCCAGCAAGGATCTCATTCAAAATTGATGGAGAAATAAACAGCTCTTCAGACAAGCAAAATTAAGAAAATTCAATACCACCAAACCAGCTTTACAACAAATGTTAAAGGGACTGACATAGTCAAAAAATACAACATATGAAGAAAGATGTATAAAATCAACCCCAAACAATTAAGAAAATGGCAATAGGCACATATATACCAATAATTAGTTTAAATGTAAACTGATTAAATGCTTCAACCAAAAGACACAAACTGGCTGAATGGATACAAAAACAAGACCAATATATGTGCTGTCTACAAGAAACTCACTTCAGACCTCAAGACACATAGACAGAAAGTGAGAGGATGGAAAAATATATTCCATGCAAATGAGAAGCAAAAGAAAGCTGGAGGAGCAATCCTCATCAGGCAAAATAGACCTTAAAGAAGATTACAAGACATAAGGAAGGACACTACATAATGATCAAGGGATCAATCCAAGAGGATGACTTAAGAATTGTAAATATCTATGCACCCAACATAGGAGCACCTCAATATAAGACAAACACTAACAGACATAAAAGGAGAAACTGACAGTAACACAATAATAGTAGCAGTCTTTAACACCCCACTCACACCAATGGACAGATCATCAGAACAGACAATAATGAAACAGAAGTCTTAAATGATTCATTAGATGAGATGGATTTCATTGATATATTCACGACATTCCATCCAAATGCAGAAAAATACACCATCTTCTCAAGTGCACCTGGAACATTCTCCAGGATAGACCACATCTTGGGTGACAAAACAAACCTCAGTAAATTTAAGAAAATTGAAATCAAGCATCTTCTTTGACCACAGTTCTATGAGAGTAGATGTCAATTACAAGAAAAAAATGGTAAGAAATACAAACATATGGAGATTAAACAACACACTTCTAAATAACCAACACATTACTGAAGAAATCAAAAGAGCAATCAAAAAAATTTTAGAAACAAATGACAGTGAAAACAGGACAACTCAAAACCTATGGGATGCAGCAAAAGCAGTTCTAAGAGGGAAGTTTATAGCAATACAATCCTACCTCAAGAAACAAGAAAAACACTGAATGGACAACCTAATTTTACACCTAAAACAACTGGATAAAGAAGAACCAAAAAACCTCAAAATTAGTAGAAGGAAAGAAATCATGAAGATCTGAGCAGAAGTAAATGAAAAAGAAATGAAAGAAACATTAGTAAAGGTTAATAAAACTAAAAGCTGGTTCTTTGAGAAGATAAACAAAATTGACAAACCTTTAGCCAGACTCATCAAGAAAAAAGCAGATATACAAAGGATTATATGAGACTATTATGAACAACTATATGACAATAAAATAGATAAACTGGAAGAAATGGACAGAATTCTTAGAAAAGTTCAATCTTCCAAGACTGAATCAGGAAGAAATAGAAATTATGAGCAACCCAATTACAAGCACTGAAATTGAAGCAGTGATCAAAAATCTCCCAAAGAACAAAAGCCCAGGACAAGATGGTTTCACAGGAAAATTCTATCAAACGTTTAAAGAAGAGCTAATGTCTATCTTTCTAAAACTCTTTCCAAAAAATTGCAGAGGAAGGAACACTTTCAAATTCATTCTACAAGACCACCCTCACTCTGATACCAAAACCAGACAGAGACAACACAAAAAAGAAAACTATAGGCCAATAGCACTGATGAAACAGAAGCAAAAATCCTCAACAAAATTTTAGCAAACAGAATTCAGCAACACATCAAAAATCTCATACACCATGATCAAGTTGGGTTTACTCCAGGGATGCAAGGATTCTTCAATATATGCAAGTCAATCAATGTGATATACCACATTAACAAATTAAAAGACAAAAACCATATGATAATCTCAATAGATGTAGAAAAAGCCTCTGACAAAATTCAGCACCCATTTATGATTAAAACTCTTCAAAAAATGGGCATAGAAGGAACCAACCTCAACACAGTAAAGGCCATATATGATAAGCCTCCAGCAAACATTATTCTCAATGGTGAAAAACTGAAAGCATTCCCCTTAAGATCAGGAACAAGACAAGGGCGTCCACTTTAGCCACTACTAGTCAACATAGTTCTGGAAGTCCTAGCTACAGCAATCAGAAAAGAAAAATAAACAAAAGGAATCCAGATCAAAAAAAGAATAAGTAAAGCTCTCACTGTTTGCAGATGACATGATACTGAACATAGAAAATCCTAAAGATAGTATCAGAATATTACTGGAGCTAATCAGTGAATTTAGCAATGTTGCAGGATACAAAATCAATACAAAGAAATCACTTGCATTTCTATATACCAACAATGAAAAATCAGAAAGAGAAATTAAGGAATCAATCCCATTCTCCACTGAAACAAAATGAATTAAATATCTAGGAAAAAACTTACCTAAGGAGACAAAAAATAAGTACACAGAAAATTATAAGACACTAATAAAAATAATCAAAGATGACATAAACAGATGGAGAGATATTCCATGTTCCTGAGTAGGAAGAATCAATATTGTGAAAATGACTATACTACCAAATGCAATCTACAGATTTAATGTGATCCCTATCAAATTACCCATGGCATTTTTCACAGAAGTAGAACAAAAAATTTCACAATTCATATGGAAACACAAAAGACCCAGAATAGCCAAAACATTCTTGAGAAAGAAGAATGGAGCTGGAGGAATCAACCTTCCTGACTTCAGATTATACTACAAAGCTACAGTCATCAAGACCGTATGATACTGGCACAAAAATAGACCCAGAGAGATGATATGGGGAGGGTGATGGGAGAGGGGTTCAGGGCTGGGAACTCATATACACCTGTGGTGGATTCATGTCAATGTATGGCAAAACCAATACAGTACTGTAAAGTAAAAAAATAAAATTTAAAAAGAAAGAAAGAAAGAAAGAAATACAGACCAATGGAACAAGACAGAAAGCTCAGAAATAAACCCATGTACCTATGAGTACCTTATTTTTGACAAAGGAGGCAAGAATATACAATGGGGCAAAGACAGCCTCTTCAGTAAATGGTGCTGGGAAAACTGGACAGCTACATTTAAAAGAATGAAATTAGAACACTTCCCAACACCATATGCAAAGAAAAACTCAAAATGGATTAAACATCTAAATGTAAGACCAGAAACTAAGTTTCCTTAGAGGAAAACAATAATCAAACTAACAAAGACTAAATACAAAGAAAGAAAATTAAAAGCAGCAAGGGAGAAGCAATAAGTAACATACAAGGAAAACCCCATATGCTTAACAGCTGATTTGTCAGCAGAAACTCTGCAGGCCAGAAGGGAATGGCAGGATACATTCTGAGTACTGAAAGGAAAAACTCTACAACCAAGATTACTATATCCAGCAAGGATCTCATTCAAAATTGATGGAGAAATAAACAGCTCTTCAGACAAGCAAAATTAAGAAAATTCAATACCACCAAACCAGCTTTACAACAAATGTTAAAGGGACTGACATAGTCAAAAAATACAACATATGAAGAAAGATGTATAAAATCAACCCCAAACAATTAAGAAAATGGCAATAGGCACATATATACCAATAATTAGTTTAAATGTAAACTGATTAAATGCTTCAACCAAAAGACACAAACTGGCTGAATGGATACAAAAACAAGACCAATATATGTGCTGTCTACAAGAAACTCACTTCAGACCTCAAGACACATAGACAGAAAGTGAGAGGATGGAAAAATATATTCCATGCAAATGAGAAGCAAAAGAAAGCTGGAGGAGCAATCCTCATCAGGCAAAATAGACCTTAAAGAAGATTACAAGACATAAGGAAGGACACTACATAATGATCAAGGGATCAATCCAAGAGGATGACTTAAGAATTGTAAATATCTATGCACCCAACATAGGAGCACCTCAATATAAGACAAACACTAACAGACATAAAAGGAGAAACTGACAGTAACACAATAATAGTAGCAGTCTTTAACACCCCACTCACACCAATGGACAGATCATCAGAACAGACAATAATGAAACAGAAGTCTTAAATGATTCATTAGATGAGATGGATTTCATTGATATATTCACGACATTCCATCCAAATGCAGAAAAATACACCATCTTCTCAAGTGCACCTGGAACATTCTCCAGGATAGACCACATCTTGGGTGACAAAACAAACCTCAGTAAATTTAAGAAAATTGAAATCAAGCATCTTCTTTGACCACAGTTCTATGAGAGTAGATGTCAATTACAAGAAAAAAATGGTAAGAAATACAAACATATGGAGATTAAACAACACACTTCTAAATAACCAACACATTACTGAAGAAATCAAAAGAGCAATCAAAAAAATTTTAGAAACAAATGACAGTGAAAACAGGACAACTCAAAACCTATGGGATGCAGCAAAAGCAGTTCTAAGAGGGAAGTTTATAGCAATACAATCCTACCTCAAGAAACAAGAAAAACACTGAATGGACAACCTAATTTTACACCTAAAACAACTGGATAAAGAAGAACCAAAAAACCTCAAAATTAGTAGAAGGAAAGAAATCATGAAGATCTGAGCAGAAGTAAATGAAAAAGAAATGAAAGAAACATTAGTAAAGGTTAATAAAACTAAAAGCTGGTTCTTTGAGAAGATAAACAAAATTGACAAACCTTTAGCCAGACTCATCAAGAAAAAAGCAGATATACAAAGGATTATATGAGACTATTATGAACAACTATATGACAATAAAATAGATAAACTGGAAGAAATGGACAGAATTCTTAGAAAAGTTCAATCTTCCAAGACTGAATCAGGAAGAAATAGAAATTATGAGCAACCCAATTACAAGCACTGAAATTGAAGCAGTGATCAAAAATCTCCCAAAGAACAAAAGCCCAGGACAAGATGGTTTCACAGGAAAATTCTATCAAACGTTTAAAGAAGAGCTAATGTCTATCTTTCTAAAACTCTTTCCAAAAAATTGCAGAGGAAGGAACACTTTCAAATTCATTCTACAAGACCACCCTCACTCTGATACCAAAACCAGACAGAGACAACACAAAAAAGAAAACTATAGGCCAATAGCACTGATGAAACAGAAGCAAAAATCCTCAACAAAATTTTAGCAAACAGAATTCAGCAACACATCAAAAATCTCATACACCATGATCAAGTTGGGTTTACTCCAGGGATGC
This sequence comes from Oreotragus oreotragus, assembly GCA_006410675.1. Lineage (NCBI taxonomy): Eukaryota > Metazoa > Chordata > Mammalia > Artiodactyla > Bovidae > Oreotragus > Oreotragus oreotragus. The sequence goes on along the minus strand of SJYX01004173.1, from coordinate 234,170 downwards.
AAGGATTCTTCAATATATGCAAGTCAATCAATGTGATACACCACATTAACAAATTAAAAGACAAAAACCATATGATAATCTCAATAGATGTAGAAAAAGCCTCTGACAAAATTCAGCACCCATTTATGATTAAAACTCTTCAAAAAATGGGCATAGAAGGAACCAACCTCAACACAGTAAAGGCCATATATGATAAGCCTCCAGCAAACATTATTCTCAATGGTGAAAAACTGAAAGCATTCCCCTTAAGATCAGGAACAAGACAAGGGCGTCCACTTTAGCCACTACTAGTCAACATAGTTCTGGAAGTCCTAGCTACAGCAATCAGAAAAGAAAAATAAACAAAAGGAATCCAGATCAAAAAAAGAATAAGTAAAGCTCTCACTGTTTGCAGATGACATGATACTGAACATAGAAAATCCTAAAGATAGTATCAGAATATTACTGGAGCTAATCAGTGAATTTAGCAATGTTGCAGGATACAAAATCAATACAAAGAAATCACTTGCATTTCTATATACCAACAATGAAAAATCAGAAAGAGAAATTAAGGAATCAATCCCATTCTCCACTGAAACAAAATGAATTAAATATCTAGGAAAAAACTTACCTAAGGAGACAAAAAATAAGTACACAGAAAATTATAAGACACTAATAAAAATAATCAAAGATGACATAAACAGATGGAGAGATATTCCATGTTCCTGAGTAGGAAGAATCAATATTGTGAAAATGACTATACTACCAAATGCAATCTACAGATTTAATGTGATCCCTATCAAATTACCCATGGCATTTTTCACAGAAGTAGAACAAAAAATTTCACAATTCATATGGAAACACAAAACACCCAGAATAGCCAAAACATTCTTGAGAAAGAAGAATGGAGCTGGAGGAATCAACCTTCCTGACTTCAGATTATACTACAAAGCTACAGTCATCAAGACAGTATGATACTGGCACAAAAATAGACCCAGAGAGATGATATGGGGAGGGTGATGGGAGAGGGGTTCAGGGCTGGGAACTCATATACACCTGTGGTGGATTCATGTCAATGTATGGCAAAACCAATACAGTACTGTAAAGTAAAAAAATAAAATTTAAAAAGAAAGAAAGAAAGAAAGAAAGAAATACAGACCAATGGAACAAGACAGAAAGCTCAGAAATAAACCCATGTACCTATGAGTACCTTATTTTTGACAAAGGAGGCAAGAATATACAATGGGGCAAAGACAGCCTCTTCAGTAAATGGTGCTGGGAAAACTGGACAGCTACATTTAAAAGAATGAAATTAGAACACTTCCCAACACCATATGCAAAGAAAAACTCAAAATGGATTAAACATCTAAATGTAAGACCAGAAACTAAGTTTCCTTAGAGGAAAACATAGGCAGAACATTCGATAACATAAATCAAATCAAGATCCCCTATGACCCACCTCCTAAATACAAAAGTAAACAAGTGGGACCTGATTAAACTTAAAAGCCTTTGCACAGCAAAGGAAACTATAAGCAATCCCACTCCTAGGCATATACCCTGAGGAAACCAAAATTGAAAAACAGACACATGTATCCCATTGTTCACTGCAGCACCATTTACAATAGCTAGAACATGGAAGCAACCTAGATGCCCATCGACAGATGAATGGATAAAGAAGTTGTAGTACATATACACAATGGAATATTACACAGCCGTAAAAAGGAATGCATTTGAGTCAGTTCTAATGAGGTGGATGAACATAGAACCTATTATACAGAGTAAAGTGAGTCGGAAAGAGAATGATACATACCATATTCTAATGCATATATATGGAATCTAGAAAAATAGTAGTACATATACACAATGGAATATTACACAGCCGTAAAAAGGAATGCATTTGAGTCAGTTCTAATGAGGTGGATGAACATAGAACCTATTATACAGAGTAAAGTGAGTCGGAAAGAGAATGATACATACCATATTCTAATGCATATATATGGAATCTAGAAAAATGGTACTGAAGAATTTATTTACAGGGAAGCAATGGAGAAACAGACATAAAGAATAGACTTATGGACATGGGGAGAGAGGAGGAGAGGGGGAGATGTATGGAGAGAGTAACATGGAAACTCACATTACCATATGCAAAATAGATAGCCAGGGGGAATTTGCTGTATGGCTCAGGAAACTCAAACAGGGGCTCTGTATCAACCTAGAGGGGTGGGGTGGGGAGGGAGATGGGAGAGAGTTTCAAGAGGGAAGGGATATATGTGTACCTATGGCTGATTATGTTGAGGTTTGACAGAAAACAGCAAAATTCTGTAAAGCAATTATTCTTCAATAAAATATAAATTAAAAAAAAAGATAAGGCAGTTGGTATATCTGAAAAATCACTCAATTAGACCACTNCCTAGGGGGGGGGGGTGGGGAGGGAGATGGGAGAGAGTTTCAAAAGGGAGGGGATATATGTGTACCTATGGCTGATTATGTTGAGGTTTGACAGAAAACAGCAAAATTCTGTAAAGCAATTATTCTTCAATAAAATATAAATTAAAAAAAAAGATAAGGCAGTTGGTATATCTGAAAAATCACTCAATTAGACCACTTAATCACAGAACTTATATAACCAAATAGGACTCAGGAAAGAATAAAGTAATTAATAGAAAGTAGCAATAGTTATAATACATGAGTCTGTTTCAGTTGGTAATAGAATGTTATAACTCAGAGGTTAAGAGCATGTACTAAGGTGCTAGGTTGCCTAGTTCAGATCCTAGCTCTAGGACTAGTACTAGCTGTGTGACCTTGGACTAGTTATTCAATCTCTCTGTGACTCAGCTTTCTCATCTAGAAAGTGGATTTAAAATAGAATCTGCATTATAGAGAGGATTTAACGTTTAAATGAGTTAATAAACTTAAAATCCATTTAACGTTGCATTAGTGTCCTGTGCTTAGCCACTCAGTCATGTCTGACTCTTTGTGATCACATGGGGCTCCTCCATCCATAAAATTCTCTAGGCAAGAATGCTGGAGTGGGTTGCCATGCCCTCCTCCAGGGGATCTTCCTGACCCAGGGATCAAACCCAGATCTCCCACATTTCAGGCGGATTACTTACTGTCTGAACCACCAGGAAAACCCAATAAATATTATTATTATTGTGTAGGGTATCAAAATCATAAATCCTCCTGCAATCCTGGTTCTTCACAGAAAACAAGTAGAAAACTTATGCACTCAGGAGAAAATGGATGATAACAAGACACCACTGGCTTACTTGTTATGACCCTAGAAAAATAGAACTACTTGAAGAAATATACCAAACTATGCAATGTTTAACACTGACCCAGGATTGGCTCTACTGAGGAAAAACTATGTCACATTCATCACTTAGTGAGTGTTGCATGTGAAAATACAGAGGAACTAACTTGTCTCAGCTCTGAGGTGGTTTAAGAGAGCGAATGAAAGTTAGATCTCAGGGATCTCCTGAATGAGGCTTCATGACTGCAGAGGTGGGGAAGTCTGAGATTCCTGTATTCTCACAGAAATCCCCTAAGCTGTTGAATGTCATTCTGGCTACACTAGCAAGTGGAGACCATTTCCCTCTATTCACTGGGCAGAGAGAAGGGAGGGATTTGAGACAGTGAAGAGAGTAACTCGGGATGACATTTGTGCCACCCAACCCAGAAGCAGATAGGGACATCACATCTTAATTCTCGTGACCATAACAGCTTGGTTTGGTAATTGCTTTTGACTGGCTCAAAAGCATGTCCTAGAAATCAGGAGGAAATCAAGATAGAGAGTAACTTGATTAAAGTTCCCAGCTGAAGTAAGTCAAAAAGAGTAAAACAAAAAACAAATATCGTATATTAACGCATATATCGGAGAAGGCAATGGCAACTCACTCCAATACTCTTGCCTGGGAAATCTCATGGACAGAGGAGCCTGGTGGGCTGCAGTCCATGAGTCGCAAAGAGTCGGACACAACTGAGCGACTTCCCTTTCACTTTTCACTTTTGTGCACTGGAAGAGGAAATGGCAGCCCACTCCAGTGTTCTTGCCTGGAGAATCCCAGGGACAGGGGAGCCTGGTGGGCTGCCGTCTCTGGGGTCGCACAGAGTCGGACACGACTGACCCGACTTAGCAGCAGCAGCAGCAGCAGCAACGCATATATACGGAATCTAGAAAAAATGGTACAAACGAACCTTTTGGCAGGGCAGGAATGGAGACACAGACATGGAGAATGGACTGTGGGCACAGAGGAGGAAGGAGAGGGTGGAATAATTGGGAGAGTAGGACCGACATATATGCACTACCATATGTAAAACAGAGAGCTAGTGGGAAGCTGCTGTGTAACACAAGTTGCTCAGCTCAGTGCTCCCCGATGACCTAGAGCCGGTGGGAGGAGGGGTAGGAGGGAGGCTCAAGAGAGAGGGGATGTACGTGCACATATGGCTGATTCATGCTGTACTGCAGAAACTAACATAATACAGTGAAGCAGTTACACTTCCATTATTTAAATAAATTAAAACATTTTCAAAAAGAATTTCTAGCTGAATTCAAACAAACAAGAAACTCTTCAAGGATTTTTCAACTTTCTTCTTTTGCAACAAGCTTCAGAGTAGCATGGAGATGTATTTGAAATAGCGACCCTCTTCAGAATGTCAGCAATGGAGTTTCCTGAACATATATTTTCCAGCCAATCCAGAGCCAAGCTGAGAAAAGGTTTCTGGGTGCTATCAATAATCACTACCAAAGAAGCTCTGGTATGACCACTTCAAACAAACAGAACTGCTTCCAGGGAGGGGCCCAGGGGCTGGTGTTTATCCAGCAGAATTACTGTAGTAAGATAGGTCACTCCACCCTTGTGCTCCACTCCACCTGCAAAACTAAACCTCACGTGCATCAAGTCACTTGAGTACACCCTCTTCCCCAAGGTTCCCTGAGCCATGCCAAATGAGAGCAGGGGCAAAAAGAGGCAAGCCTCTTATTTTCTGTGCAATTTCTAAGTTTGCTGTGGTTAAATATTAAATTTGTGGTTGTTCTTCCCCTCCACAACCCCTTATTCAATTTCACTGCATATTTTAGGGATTAAAGTGTTCAGTTCTCTTCCCATCTCTGCTGTGCTATTAGAAAATAAGAGAATCTGCTTTTAAATATTAGAGTTTTGAAAACCCAGTTTGAGGCTAGGATATGGGAATGAAATCAGTTCTACTCATAGAGAAGGGACAGGATGCCTCACTGCATCCCTTTAGGTGTCAGATACACCTTAAGCCTGGGATCCGGTCCTCTCTCAGCTGATGTGATGTCTGTAACAGCAAGTGTCTATTTCATTCCATCACTGTGCTTAGTCGCTCAGTCATGTCCAACTTTTTGCTATCCCATGGACTGTAGCTTGCCAGGCACCTCTGTCCATGGGGATTCTCTAGGTAAGAATACTGAAGTGAGTTGGCCTGCCCTTCTCCAGGGGAATCTTCCCAGCCCAGGGATCAAACCTGGGGATCGAACCCAGGTCTCCCTCATCACAGGTAGATTCTTTTTTTTTTTTTTTTTAGAGCTTCCATTTTACTTTATTTTACTTTACAGTACTCTATTGGTTTTGGCATACATTGACATGAATCTGCCACAGGTGTACACGAGCTCTCAAACATGTACCCCCCTCCCACCTCCCACCCCACATCATCCCTCCAGATCATCCCCATACACCAGCCCCAAGCATCCTGCATCCTGCATCGAACATAGACTGGCGATTCATTTCTTACATGATAGTATACCTGTCTCTTATACACATCTAGATGTGTATAAGAGACAGNACTCCATTGTGTATATGTACCACAGCTTTCTTATCCATTCATCCGCTGATGGACATCTAGGTTGTTTCCATGTCCTGGCTATTATAAACAGTGCTGCGATGAACATTGGGGTACATGTGTCTCTTTCTATTCTGGTTTCCTCGGTGTGTATGCCCAGCAGTGGGATTGCTGGGTCATAAGGCAGTTCTATTTGCAATTTCTTAAGGAATCTCCACACTGTTCTCCATAGTGGTTGTACTAGTTTGCATTCCCACCAACAGTGTAAGAGGGTTCCCTTTTCTCCACACCCTCTCCAGCATTTATTGCTTGCAGACTTTTGGATCGCAGCCTTTCTGACTGGTGTGAAGTATCTCATTGTGGTCTTGATTTGCATTTCTCTGATAATGAGTGATGTTGAGCATCTTTTCATGTGTTTGTTAGCCATCTGTATGTCTTCTTTGGAGAAATGTCTATTTAGTTCTTGAGGAATCCACTTACCTGACTTCAGGCTCTACTACAAACCCACAGTCATCAAGACAGTATGGTACTGGCACAAAGACAGAAATATAGATCAATGGAACAAAATAGAAAGCCCAGAGATAAATCCACACACATACAGACACCTTATCTTTGACAAAGGAGGAAAGAATATACAATGGAGTAAAGACAATCTCTTTAACAAGTGGTGCTGGGAAAACTGGTCAACCACTTGTAAAAGAATGAAACTAGATCACTTTCTAATACCACAGGTAGATTCTTTACCGTCTGAGCCACCAGGAAAGCATTAAGTTCCAGTGACACCAGTTGGTCAATGGTTCAATGAAGCTTCCTCTGGAGAAAATGTCTCTTCTACTTCAAGTTCATTTGACTTCATAATGATATTATAAGGAGGAGGCAGATTCACTAGGAATTTGGCTCCACTTCAGATGGTCTAAGGACCAGCATCAGTATCACCTTTCTGCCCTCTGCTGCTGCTGTTGCTAAGTTGCTTCAGTCGTGTCCAACTCTGTGCGACCCCATAGATGGCAGCCCACCAGGCTCCCCCGTCCCTGGGATTCTCCAGGCAAGAACACTGGAGTGGGCTGCCATTTCCTTCTCCAATGCATGAAAATGAAAAGTCAAAGTGAAGTCGCTTAGTCATGTCTGACTCTTAGCGACCCCATGGACTGCAGCCTACCAGGCTCCTCCGTCCATGGGATTTTCCAGGCAAGAGTACTGGAGTCGGGTGCCATTGCCTTCTCTGTTTAGGTATGAAAAAATATCAGGTCCTGCCCCAGACCTTTTGAATTAGAATCTGCATTTTTAAAAGATCTGGGGTGATTAATCTACATATTAAAGTTTGAGACACAGTAATTTTTAAAACAGTCAATGATTCTACTAGAATTCATAACAAGGTAGCTTCTGAGTCCTGGTCCTGGCAACAAATCAGCATCATTTCAGTGCAATTTAACCTCCAAAATTTTTGATGATTTTTTTCTTTTTGTAATATGAAGTTAATTTATAATATATGTTAATTCATTTGAAGATGTTTTAATGATTTTGATAGTCACGATATACAACCTCCACTGAATATGTAAACTCAAATTTTTAAGCACTTATTTGCACATAAATTATAATTAGTATTGAGCATTATTGCTAGAAAAACCGAAATCTGCAGGGATTTCTTAATTTTTAAAGCCTTTCACCCTTCCCTCAAAATTTGGATACACATTACAGATTGGTAGTAAATTAAGGTAGATATTATATAAAATTAAAAGTTAACTCCTTCTTAATGAACATGAATTTTTAACACTGATTCAATGGATATTAGTTTGAGCAAACTCCAGGAGGTAGTGAAAGACAGGGATTACTGGCCTGCTGCAGTCCATGGGGTTGCAAAGTGTCAGACCCAATTTAGCAACTGAATAACAAGAACAACGAATTTTTAAATAATGTCTACAAGTCACATGTATTGTTGTTCAGTTATTCAGTCACTAAGTCATATGTATGCTGCTGCTGCTGCTAAGTCACTTCAGTTGTGTCTGACTCTGTGCGACCCCATAGACCGCAGCCCACCAGGCTCCCTTGTCCCTGGGATTCTCCAGGCAAGAGTACTGGAGTGGGGTGCCATTTCCTTCTCCAATGCATGAAAGTGAAAAGTCAAAGTGAAGTCACGCAGTCGTACCCGACTCCTAGCAACCCCGTGGACTGCAGCCTACCAGACTCCTCTGTCCATGGGATTTGCCAGGCAAGAGTACTGGAGTGGGTTGCCATTGCCTTCTCCGAGTCATATGTATAATTATATGTGTATATATATGTATATATATATAAAATATATATAATGCTATATGGCCTTATTTCTGATTTTCCCTCATGTAAAAATGTGCTAGGATTGTTCAAGGCATAGGGGATCCAACAGCGACATCTTTGCCTATTCTACAGGAGGAGAGACAGGCAACTGATACAAATAACGAAATCAAAGTGTCCTTCATTAAATGAATGACGTAAGTGCTTTGCAGACAATGGAACAAGGGGGTGGTACCTGGAGTGCTGGAAGAGAAGGGGTCTGTGATTTTAAACAAGTGGTCTAGGAAGCCCTCACGGGACAGGTGCCATCACATCAATGACCCCGAGGAGGTGGGAGTCCAGTACATTTTTTTTTTTAAGCAACACTGTCCCAGCTTTAGTTTTCTTTGTTTGTTTGGCTGTGTTGGGTCTTAACTGCAGCACATGGGACCTTTTGTTGCAACGTGCAGGCTCAGTAGTTGTGCTCTGTAGGTTTAGTTGTCCTGCGGCATGTGGGATCTTAGTTTTCGGACCAGAGATCTAACCCGCATCCCCTGCACTGGAAGGTGGATTCTTAACCAAAGGACCGCCAGGCAAGTCCTGGGGCCAAGTCTTGAGGCTATCCAGGCAGAAGCAGCAGCAGGTGAGATGGTCTGCACCAGGAGCATGCATGGTGTGTTTCAGGAACAGCAAGGGAGGCCAACCCGGTGGAGAGGAGTGAGCAAGGGCCAGAGTAAGTGATGGGGTCAGAGACAAAGAGGTGACAGGAAGAGCAGGGGGAGACTCCTAGGCTACTACAAGGGTCTCTCACTTGGAGAGACAGACAGATACTGGAGTGATGGATCCAGCTCATATTTGAAAGGCAACAGCTTGGCGCAGGCATTTGCACCTTTAGCTACAGGGGCAAGGATGAAAGGGAGGGGTGCATACCTTGCCTGTCCCGTCTCCAGCAATATCTGACCCCATCTGCCACAGACACACTTATCATTATTATGTACATTTCTTCTAATCAATATGCACAGAATTGTAGATCTAAAGGGAATTTAAGTACAACCACTTCATTTTATACAACCACCTCATTTTAAAGATTAGGAAACTGAGGCCTAGAAATGGATATGATTTGTTCAAAGTCACAAGCTGAGTTTATAGCCCAGGAAGAACTAGAGATGTTGTCATTTCTAGTCTAACACAGAAATTTAGCAGGAGAATAGCTGAAAGACAAGGGCTTTGGCACCAGACAACCTGGGGTCTTGGCTGGGTCACGGGATAGCCCTTAGCTTCGGGGAAGTTCCATGGACTCTCCAGGCATCAGGACACTGGGGATGATAATAAGAGCACCGACCCATAGGGCTGTGTTGGTGATTCCCAGGTGGCACTAGTGGTAAAGAACCTGCCTGCCAATGTAGGAGATATAAGAGATACAGGTTCAATCCCTGAGATGGGAACAGCCCCTGGGGAAGGGCATGGCAACTCACTCCAGTATTCTTTTCTGGAGAACCCCATGGACAGAGGAACCTGGCGGGCTACAGACTATAGAGCTGCAAAGAGTCAGACATAACTGAAGCAACTTAGCGTGCACACACCCATAGGACTGTGCTGGTGAGTAACTATATGTAAAGCAAACCAGTGGAGTGACTGGGAAGTAGCTGGTGTTCAAAATGTGGGAGCTTCCACTCTCCTTTCCCACAATCCCAGCACCTACAGGTCACAGGGGCATCATTTCCAACTGGTGTTTAGCCCACCAGAGAGCACAATACTGATATTATCAGACAACTCTAATAATGATTAAAATAGAAGCATAATAAATCCACAGATACAGCTAATTTGTTCACGACCCACTATACTTTTTTACAGGAAGAGGCTATGGAGAAACGACAGACCCTAAACAGTGAATGATTTATTGTATGAGAGGAATTCTGAATTATAATAATTGTAACAACAGTAACTATCATTGAGCTGACTCCTGCTATATGTCAAACGCTGTACTAGGTACTTAGTACACATACATATTAAATTACTTATGCTCCCAATAAAAGTGTAAAGTTAGGTATAAAAAAAACTCCTTTGATGAACAGAAAAACTGAAGCTCAGAGTTGCAGTCACTCATGATGAATGTTTACAAGAAAAATACATGATAAATTAAGGGAACAGTAAACCAAATACGTCATCCACAGGAAGCTTCCTCTCAAGAGGCTTACATTGAATATAACAGTAGCTTTATGACGTCTACACACAAAGTAGCTGATCCTTTCCATTCACTGAATGCCTTTGTGTGCCAAGCATTATGGTTGTCAGTTAACTTACTACGTTATTAATCCTCATGGCATTAGGTATTATTTTCCTATTTTATAAACAAGGAAATGGGGTCAGAGAGGAATTAGGTAACTTTCCCTGAGTCACCTTCCTCCATGGGACAAAACCATGATTTGAACCCAGACTATCTGACACCAATGCCTGGGTCACACCTACTGCTGTGAGACATAGGGCCAGACCTCCTGTAGCCATCTCCTCAGCTACCTATTCTGCTGATTATAGGAGCCTCCTAGGGCATATGGGAGGACAACTAAAGTCTTCTTGGATATTTTCTTCAAATGTTGGCTATATCCCAATTTTCTCAGTAACCATCTAAGGCTCAGTCAAGAGGGAGGGGGTGTATGTATAGTTATAGCTGATTCATGTTGTTGTATGGCAGAAACCAACACAATAGTAAAGCAACTATCGTTCAATTAAAAATGAATTTTTTAAAAAGATGATCAAATATTTAAAAATGAGGGAAGCGCCATCACTTTTACAGTGGTGGTAATTTAACAAACTAAAGCAAAGCGCATAGGTCAGATACACTTCAATCATCTCTTCTCACTTCTATTTCCTTTATGGAGACCTTTCATTCTTATTCGACTAGGATACATTGCCAGGCTTGGTTTCAGTGGTTCCTCAGCTTGGATCAGCCCCACCAGGGTCCCAGCCCCCAGGCCATGGCTGAATGTTCAGGTGGGCAGCCTGAGCGTCCACCATGGGCCCTTATCCCCTCAGCATCAGCATCTTAACCTCTGCTACTGGGGAGGCAGCCACACTGACTGGTGGAAGCAGGTACAGTCTGAATGGACTTGCAAAGATTCATAGCCATGCCCATTCATTTACTTCTTGTCTATGACAATCTTCACAACAAAACAGAGTAGAATAATTGTCACAGAGATACGTGCCCTGCAAAATCTGAAATACTATTTACTATCCGACCCTTTATAGAGAAAGTATGTGGACCCCCGCCACAAAGGTTTGCTCTGAGGCAGGACCTGCTTGGAAAGCTCTGTGAACCAAGTTCATCAGTTAGGTTTCTTACAAAGCTGTGGCCAGCCTGGTTATGTGTCTTTTCATGTTTACATTCCTTCTTCTCGTCTCATTTGCCTTTTTGCCTTGGACCTGCTCTGGGGTTAGGCCTATCAATAATACCTGAGCACCTCAGTTTTATCACAGACTTGATCTTCTAGAACCTGACATAAACAGAGTTATAGATCTAAGACCCATATTCATGAATTTTTTTAGATGTATTGGTTTTCTCAGAAGTTGCATTAATCCATCAAAAAGAATATAAACATTTTCTAATTCTTCCATGTTAATTTTAAATACTTTTATAAAGCCATCACTGTAAGATCTCTAATGAGGATGTACTGAAAACTCAAACCAATTTTCCTCACACTGTGTATCTTTGAGGGTGGTTTTGCTGCAGGATTCCTCTCAAATCTAGTATCATTTCACCTGGGACCACAAAATTAGAAATCACTAATGTTTTCTGAGGTCATATTCAATGAGTATTATAGATGGAAACTTGCATCTGTTATGGCTCAAGGTCATCTCTCTCTCTCTTTATATTTTTATTCTCCAATAACTACGTTCTTATCTGCTATACATTTCCTATCAGGTTTAAAGATTTAATTTACAAGTTTTATTAAACTGACAAAGCATTCATTTTCAGGCTGAGCAAAGTGTTAAATACTAAGATTGACAAGAAATGGAGCACATGTTATAGAAAAGTGTTGGATGGCCAGGGACGTTCAAAAGTGCCTATTGTGTCTTGTAGTCTTTCAGCATACCCTGCTTACCAGGGAGCTTTCCTTGAGGAAGGAGTGGTACAAACGGTAACACCAACTTGCCTTTAATCACGGCCGTCACTCTAACAAAGACGAAAGAGAAAACGGCTATAACTACACTGGAGGTCTAGCCTAGATCATGTTTCATTCTCTCTCTGCATCTCTGATGGAAGTGATCTAGACCAGATCTGATCAAAGAGTGAGTGACTGACCCTATTAGGGACCATTTCCTGAGACCACTTTGGAAAGTGCCAGTGATCTATTTCAAGTTCAATCTTGACTGATCTTGGAACAAAACTATGGAAAAGGAATTGCCTTGGTTCCATCCTCAAGTTCCCTGCATTCGATTAAGTCAGAATGGGTTATTTGTCGCCTAACTATGGGAAGGAAAACTTAACAGTTGTTTGTTATCAGTTCAACATTTTTAGTTGCAGATGACCACAAAAGATATCCCAATCAAACTTTGGAAATAAATTTAAATGGAATGGGGTGGTTATACAGAAATCAGGGACTGAGCTTCGTAATACAGGGACTGCATTCTTTCCAACCTTCTTATCCTTTGCCTTTCATGGTTGGGGAACTCATTTGCAAGTTTGGAAAGTGAAACAAAATGTAAACCTCACTAAAATGTTATAATGCTTTGATTTAGCCAGAGAACTTTCTCTTTCAGTTAAATCTTGCTTAAATGTCCACAGCAGCTCTATCTTGAAAACAGAGACGAATTCACAGACCAATGCCTTACCTCGCATTTAGATACCAGCCTTGAAGAAGTCATAAACATTCTAATTAATAAACTGAAACCTTTTGTTACTGTTTCTGTCAGTGTCATACATCTGCATCAATCACAAAAGTAAACTACCAAAAATTATTTAGACCATTTGGAAAAGTCTAGAAATGTGTAAACCAAATGTAAACAAGCCCTTAAAGTCTGGTTAATTTTGTTCTGTGTGGTTAAAATCCAGTAAGATTGAATAAGAATTGGCCCCAAAAAATGAGTATTTGCTTTCCTTAAGTTTATACACAGTCTAGAGAAATGAAAACTGATGCAAATCAAGCAAGAAAAAGCAAGTGCCTATTTTAATTTTGCTATTACAAGAATTATCTCTATAATTCTGGTACTTTAGAACCATCTTTCAGAGTCTACTTTGGGATGTAAATATTCAGATTATTACAAACAAAATATGATGCTTTCCAAATAGCATCACTTTAATCCAGATATTTGAATAATAAATATTAATATAATCACAGTTTATCTTCCTCGAACTAAAATAAAACAAAAAACAAACATAAAACACCAGTTTCAATTCCTCCCAAACTTCATTTTAAACCCTTTTATTATTTAACTCAGCCCTTTCCAGTGTAGCCAAATCGGTTATAAATTTTAGAAGCAGTAGTCTCATTAAAAGTAACATTAAATGTAGCAGAGAAAATGTTATCACTCCAATTAAGAACTTACTATTAATTATAAAATTTCCCAAAGCAACTGAATTATAATAGCAACAGGTATTAGTGCAATTAGTAACAACACTTTATAAATGATCTTAAAAGATATTTTATTTATAATGCTGATTCCTTTTAATTGAAAAAAAAAGTCTGTAACAGTGGACATGGCAATTTCTAATTTTCACAGTACTTTACTTCTAACTGTAAATGCCTTTAAAGGAGGTCAGATTCCCATATTCCCAGAGATCTCTTTCAGCTCTCCTGCTTCCCCCTGCGCACTGCAGATAAGCAGAGTCCTGCCAACATGGCAGCGCTGGGGCTCCAGCCTGTCACTCTTTAGACCACAGCAGACTCAGGAGTCCAGGACACCTGAGGGATTACTGTTCAGGCTGAAGTTCTCCTTTCTGATGGAGAACAGCAACAGAGCCATGTTCACCTCTCAACAACCCTATGATACCTGTGAAGAAACCCTACTGCTTTGAAAGCTGGAAGAGCCAAGTGTGGGGGATATTTGACGAACCAGCTCTTTGGCTTGTTGGCCCACGAACAGTGTGAACTGATTGTGCATTATGGCTCTCTTTTTCTCTTAGCTTTCTCATCAAACAATTTAAATCCTCTGAATCCATGGCTCCAGACACCTGAAGGTTGAGGGAACCTTCAATTCATTGTCTGCTGCTGCTGCTAAGTCACTTCAGTTGTGTCCGACTCTGTGTGACCCCATAGATGGCAGCCCACCAAGATGATACAAATCCATCCTGTGAAGAAAAACATCCTCACATGAGAAAGAATTGATACTGCTAGTACCAGAAATGAAAGAGAATGCAAAATGATCTAAGAACGTCATGGGTCTTAGAATATAAAAAGTTTCATGGGGAAAATAATTTGTTCTTGTGATATTTATACATCTGAATATTTATGAAGCCTTGTGATGGCTTTCTCTTGAATTTCAAGAGTTGGTTGTATATCCAGGATTTAAAATATCATAATATTATACCATGAACAAACTATTTATAAGACTGAAAATTGAAGAAACCGAGCATGAACAATTTAGTCACCAAGTCAGCACCAGTCACAAAGAGAACAAGTCACAAAAAATAAATGTTTTATGAGGAAACCACATACAGATGGAATATCAATTCAGTCTCTATTCAGCACTGGCTTGATTTTAACTCACCACAAGGTTTTGGAATCCTGTGTGTTAATACAACTGAAGAGACTAGATTTTGGGTGTTTTCCATCCAAGAAGTCTCTTGTACATTTGCATATTTTCAGCTACATCTATAGGACTCGAAGCCATTTATAAGTGAGAGAAAAGGCCAGCATAAAATCATCTTGCAAAGACTGGTTTATTTTCTCTGGCTAGACTGGTTACCGAGGGCCTTATCTTTTTTATGTACCAAAAGCACAACTGTCTTTCGACACAGGATGCCTGTGATTCTATCAATGATAAGTCTTGGTCCTGAAAGGTTCTGCAGACAATTACAATAGAGGACAAAGAATAGAGAAACTCTCTGGAGGATGGAGAGCATTTCCTCACTCTCTGGAAGGCAGCCACAGCTGATCGACATAAACCTTTCTGTGAAGCGGCATCCATCTGGTCTTTATAGACAGGCACTAAACTCACTGCAGGCATGTCACCCATCTGGCTTTTATGAATGTATGATGTACTGGGTTCAGTTCAGATGATAACATCTGTCTCGAGAGATAAACCAAAGCCAATCTATCAAATTACATCCACATTATCTCGCTGAGTTACATAATAAGATGACATGGCTGATGAAGGTAATTGGTGGCACTGTTGTTTTATCCCCCCACCCACCACCATCTATAGTTATTCCAAGGTCTACTCTTAGCCTTCTCACATGCTTCAGAAAATACATAATATTTAATGGCTGGTTGTATGTGTATGTGTCTGCATTATATGTTAGGTAAACCTTTATAACTTTTTCGCCTGTTCAATGATGGTTCAACAGTTTCTAGCTTAAAACAAAAACCTTGCAATGAAAGGAGGTTAACTTTCCTAACTCTGTGTTAATTTTCAGCAGTCTTTCTGAAATATATAGTGTTGAAGAACCTGTTTGGCATGTATTCATGAGGTTCCCTTCATCAACTTACATGCTCTATGCAGTGTCAAGAAATCTAAATCTTTTCAATTTATATGCCTGAACACTCACACAATTTATCAAAGAACAAGCTCATTTCCAGAGCAAGAAGCAATTAGTCATATTAAACATTCAAGACCTCAAATGAAATGGAACACCTTAGAAATTATAAAATAAACACATAAGGGCGAATTCTTATCACTCCAGTAGTTTAACTGCGGGTCATCAGAACTCTCATTGGATGTAATAGTCATTGGATGTAATTTTGTAACTAAACCAAAGGGTTTGTGCTTATAGAACCACTGCAGTGTTAAGTAAGATTAACCGTTTGTTCAAGCACTGAATTGGATTCTTTTGTAACTCTTGAAGTGAAGTGAAGTCGCTCAGTCACGTCCGACTCTTTGCGACCCAGCCTCCCAGGCTCCTCCGTCCATGGGATTTTCCAGGCAAGAATACTGGAGTGGGTTTCCATTTCCTTCTCCAGGAGATCTTCCCAACCCAGGGTTTGAACCCCGGTCTCCGGCCTTGTAGGCAGATCCTTTACCGTCTGAGCCACCGGAGAACTCTCTTGAGTCAGTGTCAAAGCAGNCCTCCGTCCATGGGATTTTCCAGGCAAGAATACTGGAGTGGGTTTCCATTTCCTTCTCCAGGAGATCTTCCCAACCCAGGGTTTGAACCCCGGTCTCCGGCCTTGTAGGCAGATCCTTTACCGTCTGAGCCACCGGAGAACTCTCTTGAGTCAGTGTCAAAGCAGACTCTTGGGCAGTCTAGGGTTTTCCACATGAAAACACACTGACCCCAAGATCCCAAAATGAAGCATTAGAAACAATAAGCAGAATATACTCAGAGATGGACAGCAGTCCCATAAACCCTTGAGTCACTGCTCCAGACCCTGAACCAATAAGAATTGCTCTTGTTGTACTGACATGAGTGATATATTGCACTCCCTGGTTTTCTTCTCCAGAGTAGAGAGAAAATTGAGATGTGTGTTACAAACTCTGCTGTTGACCCTAGGAGATGCATTCAAGCATTTTTCAATGCTTTCTGGCATCATTTATTTATCTCTCCAAGCTATGCTAGGCTATTATACTCTGCTAGTTCTTTCAAAGGATTTCTTCTAACTAAAATGATAAAGCAGAAGGACTTACTTCCTAAAGTCGTTCCTTTGATAATTATACAATTATTAGCAGTGTCAACTATAGCTAGGGCTTCCCAGGTGCCTCAGTGGTAAAGAACCTGTCTGCCAATGCAGGAGACCCAAGGTCTGGGTCTTTGATCCCTGGGTCAGGAAGATCCCCTGGAGGAGGAAATGGCAACCCATGCCAGTATTCTTGCCTGGAAAATCCCATGAAGAGAGCAGCCTGGTGGCCTTCAGTCCATGCAGTCACAAAGGGTCGGACATGACTGAGCACGCACACATGTACTACACAACTCTATCTAATGTACAGAGAATATACCATCCTTTATAGTCAATATCTAGGACATTCAGTGTCATTGGTTTCGTATCTATTTAGGGAAACTACCACTTTATCCCATCAGCCTGGCACCCTTTACAACTGCTGGTGAGGTAGACAGAGAATCATCCCCAAAACACATGAAATATTTTCAAACCACTCTGTCATTAATTCACTTCCAGGAGGCAATGATACATGTTACACAAACTACACACACAAGCACAAACTTACACATGTTTACATTTATGAACCACAATTGTATCTTATAAAATTCTCATTTTTACAAATGAAGTATTATCCAAATTGAGACCAGAGAATTAAAAAGAATGATGACATAGTCTATGGCTTTCAGAGGCAAAAAAGTGAGAAAACTTTTCTGAAATTATCTCACAAATGTCTCTGTGATTTTTGGAAAATGAAATAGTATTTTAACAATGTCTAATTCTCTGTAAAAGCACAATATTACAGGTAAGCATGATATAATTTTAAGACCTTAAAAACATGTCAAGAAGAGAAATTGGGCTTTAGTCATAAAGTGCAGTCAAATTAGCTGTGGAAAGAGCTTTAAACTTAGATTTAGAACATGTATTCTATCCTTGATTGGATTCTATCCGTGATTACTGGCAGTTCATGAGCTGACTTTGGTCAGGTCACTTTATCTTTCACATTTTTCATATAATGGGAATAATTACATAAAAATAATAATTAAAATACATGATGGGTGTGAAGGGTAAATGCATGTGGACAAGTCAACCATAATGGCAGACATACTATAGATATTTGGTAAATACTAATGCCTTTCCCCATTTAGCTGGGGTTTAGCAACCTTTAGAATATAGGTACACACTTCAGGTTATAGCTTCTGGGAAGCCTTCTAAAAGTAATGGCTAAAACCAAATCTAGATCTTCAAATTCAGAACAGAAGCTAACTTCAAAAATTGAAATGAGAGGTACAATGGTCCTTGATTTACTATTACAAAAACAGTAATTTGATCACTGTACAGAAGGGAGGAAAGCAGGATTCATTTCAGGTTTGGAAGGTATCAACAAAGGTTCTCACCATTTTGCATGTAATAATCCAATAGAATAAAGAGATTCCTTTCTGCTCCATGGTGGTGGCCCAGGGCAGATCTGAACTCCCCAGCAATGGAAAGCAGGTATAGGACATTGTAGTCCATTATTTTAGGGTCCTGTCTTTCTCCCTTGTTGTCAGAGAGTCCAGTTGTGTTAAAGCAACTCCTACTATCCAACTCTGGCCTATGGAGCAGAGCCACCATGGAGCTTCGCCATGATGCTGGCGCCTAGCAACAGCATATTCCTTACTGCTTTGATAAATGCAAAGTCCTTTGGGACTTCTTTCACAACACGGCCGTCAGGCAGGTTCTTCAGCCTTATCTAGTACAGTTACTTCCCTGAGGCTCTCCATCCCTTTCTCATTGTCTGTCCCACCCAGCTGGCTCTCATTTTCCTCAGGCTCATCTGAGTGATTTCCAACCGTATAGAGCATCGACTCTGGGGATCCTTTATCCATGAAGCTCCCCCACATGGATAAATCATCTGTGAGGTAAACGCATGCACCTGAGTCTTCGGGCAGCACAACACAATCATCTTTTTTGAAAATTTGGTAGCAACTGAGGAAGAGAGGACTCTGTGCTTTCAGAAAATCCCCCTAATGGAGATGGCTCTCCACAAAACAGACAAGAACTCCCAAAGTAAAACAGTATTGTAAAAAAAAAAGAAAAAAGCAATCTGAGTTCAAACAATAAAATCATTTCTCATCTAACATTGTCTCTAAGAGGGGAGATGACACAGAAAATATAACTGGTTCACCCTTTCTTTCCCTGATATTTTCTGATCTTTCTGATATTTTTCTCTTTCTTTCATTCAAAGGGACAAAAGAGGGAATATGATCTGACAACAGGCTACAGATGGAAGAGCTAATGCGTGTGACCACTTGGCCAGTCCTAGTCTGTGGATGTCTTTCAGGGCACAGTTTGCAGCTGAATCTGCCCCAGTGGAATATCAAAAGGAAGTGTGCAAAATGCGGTTATCTGAGGTGGAACATAAGCCATTCCTCCTGAGTGTTCCAAGCACAAAAAAAGGAAGGGTCATTTTCATGGACGCAGACCTGCAATGACACTGCCTGAGACAGCCAACAACTGCCTTTGCTTCTTCAGGGCTGTCTGGAGCATTTCTGCACTTCTCTTCTCATGATGCCAGCTGCCCCTACTGCCCCAAGGCCCAAACCACCAGCATCGCCCGCCTTTCCCATATGCTAGAATTAGAATGTGAATATGGTTGCTGAAAGAATAACGGGGGGAAAAAGTAGTTTTTCTAAAGGCCAACAATATCAAAATGAGTTTATCTGAACTCACTGAGTAACTAGATAGTTTCTCTGTGAGCAACTATACTTAGCAGTGATTAAGTTACTAGAATTAATTTGACATCCAGGAGACATATTTATTAACCTATATCCAAAGTAAATTAGATTTCATTTGCCTCTTAGTTCACAGAGATGTCCTTCCTTTCCCTTTTAACCTTGAGACAGGTAAACATGACTGGGGCACAGACCTTCTGCATATTAATGAGAAATTCTGATATGTTTGGTAAGAACAATACATTTGTGCTAGTTACATATTTTTCTTTTGCTTAATATTTTGAGAGAGTCCATCTACATGCTTTTGAATCCCTTACACTTAGATTATTTAAAAAAAAAAAAAGGTTTGGAAGCTCTATTTGTCATCCAAAAGCTTTAGAAGTATTTCTTTTCTCTTCAAGCTCTTTATTAAAACATACACGCAGAGGAAACTATGATTTGCCAAGTATAAACAAGCACAGACACCAAATGTTTCAAGTAGACTTGGAAACCTGACTCTGAATTTAGAGTAAAATTTTGTCCTTGGTTTATGTTACAGATGTACCTACACCCACTCCTGCCCCATCCCTCTAACAGCTTCTATAACAAAATCGCTGCTTTTTATCATGGACCCTTTCCAGCAACTGAGGCTACCCCGTAGATGGCTCCAATTTAGCTGTTAGGGTTGCTACACTCTTCTTCCACAAAATAGCAACCCCACCACCAATCATGCCTGGCAAAAGGGAGCAACACACGTAGGAACCTCTGCTGGTGAGAAAACGCCAACTAATCATGGAACAGCACTCGCTACATGTACGCCTTTCTTACCTCATTCTTATTTGTCATAGACTCTATATTTCCCTGACTCGTTTCCTTTTCTTTTTCTCTTATCATATTACGTTTCTTATCCTTTCTCCGCCCCACTCCCGCCCCCTTTTTTTTNGAAAAAAAAAAAAAAGCAATCTGAGTTCAAACAATAAAATCATTTCTCATCTAACATTGTCTCTAAGAGGGGAGATGACACAGAAAATATAACTGGTTCACCCTTTCTTTCCCTGATATTTTCTGATCTTTCTGATATTTTTCTCTTTCTTTCATTCAAAGGGACAAAAGAGGGAATATGATCTGACAACAGGCTACAGATGGAAGAGCTAATGCGTGTGACCACTTGGCCAGTCCTAGTCTGTGGATGTCTTTCAGGGCACAGTTTGCAGCTGAATCTGCCCCAGTGGAATATCAAAAGGAAGTCTGCAAAATGCGGTTATCTGAGGTGGAACATAAGCAATTCTTCCTGAGTGTTCCAAGCACAAAAAAGGAAGGGTCATTTTCATGGATGCAGACCTGCAATGACACTGCCTGAGACAGCCAACAACTGCCTTTGCTTCTTCAGGGCTGCCCTGAGCATTTCTGCACTTCTCTTCTCATGATGCCAGCTGCCCCTACTGCCCCAAGGCCCAAACCACCAGCATCGCCCGCCTTTCCCATATGCTAGAATTAGAATGTGAATATGGTTGCTGAAAGAATAACGGGGGGAAAAAAGTAGTTTTTCTAAAGGCCAACAATATCAAAATGAGTTTATCTGAACTCACTGAGTAACTAGATAGTTTCTCTGTGAGCAACTATACTTAGCAGTGATTAAGTTACTAGAATTAATTTGACATCCAGGAGACATATTTATTAACCTATATCCAAAGTAAATTAGATTTCAGTTGCCTCTTAGTTCACAGAGATGTCCTTCCTTTCCCTTTTAACCTTGAGACAGGTAAACATGACTGGGGCACAGACCTTCTGCATATTAATGAGAAATTCTGATATGTTTGGTAAGAACAATACATTTGTGCTAGTTACATATTTTTCTTTTGCTTAATATTTTGAGAGAGTCCATCTACATGCTTTTGAATCCCTTACACTTAGATTATTTAAAAAAAAAAAAAGGTTTGGAAGCTCTATTTGTCATCCAAAAGCTTTAGAAGTATTTCTTTTCTCTTCAAGCTCTTTATTAAAACATACACGCAGAGGAAACTATGATTTGCCAAGTATAAACAAGCACAGACACCAAATGTTTCAAGTAGACTTGGAAACCTGACTCTGAATTTAGAGTAAAATTTTGTCCTTGGTTTATGTTACAGATGTACCTACACCCACTCCTGCCCCATCCCTCTAACAGCTTCTATAACAAAATCGCTGCTTTTTATCATGGACCCTTTCCAGCAACTGAGGCTACCCCGTAGATGGCTCCAATTTAGCTGTTAGGGTTGCTACACTCTTCTTCCACAAAATAGCAACCCCACCACCAATCATGCCTGGCAAAAGGGAGCAACACACGTAGGAACCTCTGCTGGTGAGAAAACGCCAACTAATCATGGAACAGCACTCGCTACATGTACGCCTTTCTTACCTCATTCTTATTTGTCATAGACTCTATATTTCCCTGACTCGTTTCCTTTTCTTTTTCTCTTATCATATTACGTTTCTTATCCTTTCTCCGCCCCACTCCCGCCCCCTTTTTTTTTAGCATACTGCTCTTCTTACAACTAGGTCTTAGGAGAGCTATTCGGTACATTTGGATTTGGGGTCCTAGACCTACAGAATGGGTCAGGGATGGTTGAAGCAAAATATCGCAAAAATTGGTTAGAATAGTGTCACCTAGCCCTCAGCCACCAGACAAAGCAGTCAGAGCTCTAGGATCGGCCCTCAAGGGTGAGTAAATAGCCTTTGCCTTTTCTTAAAGAAGCAACTGCCCCTGCAGCGGTCCATTCACTGTGTGTTCGGAAAGAGTCCACCGAATTCTCAGAACAAATGCAGTCCAAATCTTGTCTGAAATTCCTCTGTCCGAGGCTGGTTATGAAATCTTAGAAAATTTTAACAAGAGCACATTGGAAGCAACTCAAACCACCACTGGAAATCATGGGGACAACCACAGAAGCCTCTTAACTTTGTGACAAGAGTCAATGTCTGTGCCCTCCATTATATACAATGTGGAGGGTATTATTTTCAGAAGGCAGGTTTGATCTCATTGCTCGCCTCTACCTTGTAGATGTCATCAAGCCTTTGAACCATCCTTGGAATGGAGACCAAGGCCAGCCCCACCCTGTCTCCCTGCCCCCTCACTCTCCATCCCCGACAGCTGCCCTGTTCACTCCTCAGCTCTCAGTGCCCCCTCCCACTGGAGGGTCTCTGCACTTGAGGTCCCCCTCTGAGTACAATCCTGCTCCCCATCTCAGCCCCACGAAGGATCTTTCTCCTCTGCTCCTTACCCAGTTAACTCTTATTCATCCTTCAACTCTCAACCCAGGAATTACTTCTGAAAATGCATTTCAGTTCCTCTGTTAAACACTCTCATCATACAATATCCCATTACTGTGGACTTCTCACCTCAGTTCTGGCTTTCCATCCTTGCAGTTTGTTACTACCGCATCACCAGCATAGGGCCTAACACATAAACCTCACTTACTATTTATTCAGCGAAGTAAGTAAGTAAGTAAGTAAAGTCACTCAGTCGTGTCCGACTCTTTGTGACCCCGTGGACTGCAGCTCAACCAGCTCCTCAGTCCATGGGATTCTCCAAGCAAGAATACTGGAGTGGGTTGCCATTTCCTTCTCCAGGGGATTTTCCCGACCCAGGGATCGAACCTGGGTCTCCCGCAATGGAGGCAGACGCTTTAACCTCTGAGCCACCAGGGAAGTCCCTATTCAGCGAATGAATACATGAATTCATAGAGAGTTATTTATCACAACAGGCCCTCAAATACTGTATTTTGCCACTGGCTGTTATTATCTTTATACTGAACCTGATATGTGACTATGGTTTTATAGACTTTGTGGTTTCATTTACATCTTAATGATGGTCTTTAAATAATAGACACCAATGTTTTCCCTCTGGCCTTGTTCACAGCACTGTTACAATGATGTCCAGAAATTTAATACTTTTTCTCTGTGAAAGTAAACATGAAGAGGTTGAAAAGACAAGCTACAGACTGGGAGGAATTATTTGAAAACAACATAATCTGACAAAGAGCTAGTATCTAAAGAAGTCCCAACCTCAACAGTAAAAAAAAAAAAATCCAATTAAAAAGTGGGCAAAATACATGAACAGACATTTCACTGAAGGTACACAGGTGGCAAATAAACACAAGTGAAATATTTAATATCCATAGCCTCTAGGGAAATGTAAATTAATGCCACAGTGAAATATCTCTATATACCTATGAGAAAGGCTAAAACAAAATAGTTGACAAAACCAATTGCTGGCAAGGATCTGATGATATTGGAGAAATGGGATCACTCATATGTGGCTGGTAAGATGGTCTGGCCCCTTAGAACACAACGTGACAATTTCTTTAAAATCAAGATGCATTTACCATAAAACACAGTAACTGCATTACTGAACTTCTATCTCAGAGAAATGTAAACGTATGTTAACAAAAACTTTTACATAAATGTTCATAGCAGCTTTATTTGTAACAGTCAAAACTAAAGACAGCCCAGATGCTTTTCAATAAATGAAGAGTTAAACAAGCTACTATAAATACATACAATGGAATACTACTCAGAAACTAAAAGGAACACCTTCTTGATACAGTGCCATACAGATGAATCTCCAGGGAATATTCTGAATAGAATAAATATTTCCAGTACTCTTGCCTGGAAACTCACATGGACGGAGGAGCCTGGTGGGCTGCAGTCCATGGGCTCGCTGAGTCAGACACGACTGAGCGACTTCCCTTTCACTTTTCACTTTCATGCATTGGAGAAGGAAATGGCAACCCACTCCAGTGTTCTTGCCTGGAGAATCCCAGGGATGGTGGAGCCCAATGGGCTGCCGTCTGTGGGGTCACACAGAGTCGGACACGACTGAAGCGACTTAGCAGCAGCAGCAGTCCTCAAAGGTTTCATATTGTATCATTCAATGTATATAACAGTTTTGAAAGAACAAAATTTTAGAAATGGAGGCTAGTTTAGTGGTTGACAGGAGTTAGGAAATAAGGTATGAGGAAGAAGGAAGGCGGTGGATATGACTGTAAAAGGACAAGATGCGTCAAAATCTTAACCATGGATGGATACACACACCTATACAGGTGATCAATTTATAGAACTTAATGAACACATATGAGTAAAAAAAAAAAATAAGGAAATCTAAGATTGGTGGCTTATATCAATATCAATACCCTGATTGTGATCTTATACTGTAGTTTTACAAATGTTACTATAGGGGAAACTGGGCAAAGTGAACAAGGGATCTCTCTTCATTATTTATAACTTATAACTGCATGTGAATCTACACTTAGAGTCGTATCTGACTCTTTGCAACCCCATGGACTGTAGTCCACCAGGTTCCTTTGTCTATGGAATTCTCCAAGCAGGAATACTAGAATGGGTTGCCATTTCCTCCTCTGGGGTATTTTCCTGAGCCAGGGATCAAACCTGCATCTCCTGCGTTAGCAGGTGGATTCTTTACCACTGAGCCACCTGGGAAGCCTTAACTTTTAACTACATTCATTTCAAAAATTTCAATTAAAAATTATATCCAGAGACTTTATTACTTATTTTACTTTATTATTATTTTATTTCACCAACAGACGAAAACCTCTGGAGACTTAGAGGTTCTAAGGCAGAATACTTCCTTGGCTGTTATGGAGCATGTTTCTGGTGCAAGAGTAGAGAGAGAACCAGGTTTCAGAAGCTGGTTCCATATCTAGTGGTTTGGACTTCAGGGTAGGTGGGCTACTGCTGCCCTACCACTCTCTAGAGCAGGTTTTATAGCCTTGTGACTTCAAATATAGGGGAAAGAATTTCCAGGAATTGTGGCGGGGCAGGGCAAGACTTCCAATGTCAAAGGAACAGACCAATCAGAAGTGAGAATACTGATGAAGGATGACTTCCCATGGACCTGTGTAGCAGAGGAAAGGGGAGAGGGCCGAGCAGAAGGTGCTGATTTATACATGACTTGATGTTAAGGTAGCTGTAAATTTCAGTAACTTATATCTTCATTTCAAGGCAAAGTCTCATCTCCTGCAGATGTGTATATTATTGTGCATGTGTGCATATGTGAATGTATGCATAAATTTAAAATTTACATAATAGTAATCTGTATCTGTTTTGGCTTTGCTAACTGTCTTAACATTTTCGTAAAGTGGTTGCAGCTGTTGACTTTACAGTTCAGAATTTCCTCCTCTCAATTAAAAGCAGGATGGTAGGGTTTAATTATACTGCAGGGATTTTTAATATGGTATCACCAAAACTATCATGAGATCTCATTAGGTTCATCACAAAACTTTAAATATCTGTGATAACACATCTTATGGGCTAGATTTGAGAATAATGCTCAAGAAAACTCTGAGATTTTACCAGATAGTAAATTAGCAATGAGATAGCCCCATATAATTACTGGGGAAAATGACAGATATTTTCTTTTCAGAGGTACTTACACAAAGTAAAATTTGACGTTGTGGTCCATCACATATATAAATAAGAGGCAAATACATAAATAAATAAATAATACACAGAAAAGCTGAAATAAAGATTGAAACCATCCAACAAAATGCAGAGAAAACACACGAATTATAATTCACAAGCTATCACTAAGATACCTCACTGAAGTGTGCTCTGAAAGCTGCACCCTTTTTTGTCTCAGAGCATCTACAGCCCTGTGGGCACAGACTGTCAAAATGAGGTTACAGAAGTAGGCAGAGGGCACACAATGATTGTGATGTCACATCCACAAATATTAAAGAAGAATAATAAAACACGAAAACATGAGGGTGATATACACAGAGCCAGGATAGGATTTGATTTCTCAAGAGTCAGATAAGAGCCAGATGGGGAAAACGCCCAGCCCTAGAGGAAAAGACTGTCATGAAAAGAGGGTACTCTTATTATCCTGAGTGAAGCTCTGCAAGTCACACCATACCTTCATGGCAGGAGAATCAGGTCAGTTCAGGAAGGAGGCCATCAAGAGTCAGATAAGAGCCAGATGGGGAAAACGCCCAGCCCTAGAGGAAAAGACTGTCATGAAAAGAGGGTACTCTTATTATCCTGAGTGAAGCTCTGCAAGTCACACCATACCTTCATGGCAGGAGAATCAGGTCAGTTCAGGAAGGAGGCCTGTGAAGAACCTGAGCGAGCTGTAGTCTCAGTCGGAAATGGATTTAATAACTGTTGATTGTAACCCTGGGTGGATGCTTCAAGCTCTCTTTGTAATGAACCCAGTACACATCCAGTGGTACATCCTGTCCCAAGAAGCCAGGGGCTCATTATTTAACCTACAGCACATGTTGCATTAAAAACCTGCTTTTGTTTTCACCACAGAACCTCTGCCAATTTCCTTTAATTGACCTGGATTATAGTGCTGATCCTAGAAGAAGAATCTAAGCAGCCAGAGGCCCACGTTTCTCTCCAAAGATTATCCTCAATTTACAGATAGAAAGACGGTCCAGCTAGATTTTTCAAGCGCCCGGTTATCCAGTTAGACTCCTGGCTTTGTCACGTCTTAGACTTTTTTATGGCTCTGATTAAATTTCCCTGGCTTGAAACTGACAATTTTAGAATGATTCTTTCCTTTGATTTTCATCCTCTGTCTTTCACAACCGTAACTTCATCTGTTGCTTCATTTTTCTTCTATGAATCTAACCTGATGTAGATTTATCTGCAAAGGGGATAAAGTTTAATAAAATTTCTTTCTGTTTTGCTGGGGTATGATCACTCAGTGACAAACCAGCATGGTCTTCTGCATTGTGCGTGATGTTTCTGAGAAATCACGCGTGTGCACACCACTGCACAAACATAAGCTCAAAGAGGCGGGCATATGGACATTAGAACACACACACACAAGCACGTGCACACACACTCAAGAATACACATATTTAGAGTTTCTTCATGATAAAAGAAAAATAATCTGAAAGTGATTTTGCTCTTTGATTGTCCCCCTAATTTAGACATAGATACTTTGGGTCCTGGGGCTTGTGATAAATAATAATAAAGTTCTTCTGCAGAGCCTTTCTGGGATCATGGTTCTATGATTTTACCCTCAACCAAGGAAACTCTGATTTCTTTCCCCAGACCCAACAGCAATCTTAAGATCTGTGACTGTCAGTGTCAGGATCTCAGAGAATTCCAGATTCTAATGCCTTCAGGAGCACCCGGGGCTTTATCCTAAAATAAGCTATTGTTCTTATTTATATATTAACATGAAAACTTCTTGGGTTTTTGTCATCGATGTTGGTTAAATATTCATAAGATGCAAATGGCCAATATCATATTCTTTCTTTAGAGCAGGTATTCATGGGACAAGGATTTAGGAAAGGATGCAAAAAAAAGGGAGACTGGAAGGACCAGAGATAAATAGAGACAATTTTGCCAAGAACCAGCCCCATGCTTCATGAGAGTTGAGATACATTTACATTTGGCTTTTAATTTCTCCATCAATTTGGAATGTGTTTTGTGAAAATGAGATAATATATGTGAAAGTACCTAGCCGAATTCTTGGGACATGGCAGACAACCAATAAATAAAAGTTTTTACTGCTATACTAAGCATCTTCTTGTCATAAGTAGAATTTACCCAGTTGGTATGGAAAAGTTACAAGTTGGTTGAGCCAGTTAGAATAAAACACACCCTGAGAACGCACAATGTTACCATAAAAATTCTAAACCTCACCTTCATCTAAGAATATCGACATCATTGAATTCACTTCTGAAAAACTTAAGAATTCCCACTTCCCATCTGTAACTCTCCCTACACTGTCATTCCAAAAGAAACCAGGCAGATTTCCAAGTCATTCCATTTTTATTTGTTCCACATTATCTGCCAGATGAGACTAATAATTGTTTAATCAATCCCATATAATAATCTCTTAAGAAATGCATACAAATATATAGGGAATCTTAACAAAAGAAAGTAGCAATTGTGCTTATCTAAAAGTAAAACTCTGTTTTGGAAAATATGTCATATTTGGTGTCTGAATAGCATTCACTGGCTATTGACAAGTGTGGTGACAACCCTGTCTTCAGTGTCACCACTGGGAGAGGGGCAATACTCACCCATTTTTGAGAGGTTCTGTGCACTGACTGTTTTCGATGCTGTTATGCAACATGTGGGGCTTCCCTGGTGGCTCAGATGGTAAAGAATCTGCCTGCAATGCAGGAGACCAGGGTTCAGTCCATGGGTCGAGAAGACCCCCTGGAAAAGCGATTGGCTTCTTAGTCCGATATTCTTGCCTGGAGGATTCCATAGAGAGAGGAGCCTGGTAGGCTACAGTCCATGGGGTCTCAAAGAGTCCTACGCAACTGAGCCACTAACACTTTCACTTTTCACGCAATAAGCAAAGTAGCAAATAAAATAAAAATACAACCCAAAACTCTACTCCCAACCCATACCAATTCACATTCTCTAACTGTTTAGAAGTTAAAGCATAGAGTAATGCTATAATAAGTTATGTAGCAATACCATTGGGAGGTCTCAAATACTTTATTCATTATTACACTTTTATATTTCTTACATTCTTATTTCTCATATTTTCTATGCTACATTAAAATTTTTGTTACATCTTTATTTAATTCTAGTATGGTTTAAGATCATCCTTAGGTCTGTCTCTAGATATAGTAATACATATAAATTCAGTAAATGTTTCAGTTCAGTTCAGTTCAGTCTCTCAGTCCTGACTCTTTGCATCCCCATGGACTGCAGCACTCCAGGCTTCCCTGTCCATCACCAACTCCTGGAACTTACTCAAACTCATGTTCATTGAGTCAGTGATACCATCCAACCATCTCATCCTTTGTCATCCCCTTCTCCTTCTGCCCTCAATCACTCCCAGCACCAGGGTCTTTTCAAATGAGTCAATTTTTCACATCAGGTGGCCAAAGTATTAAAGTTTCAGCTTTAGCATCAGTCCTTCCAATGAATATTCAGAACTGATTTCCTATAGGATGGACTGGTTGAATCTCCTTGCAGACCAAGGGACTCTCAAGAGTCTTATCCAACACCACAGTTCAAAAGCATCAATTCTTCACCACTCAGATTTCTTTATAGTCCAACTCTCCCATCCATACGTGACTACTGGTAAAACCATAGCTTTGACTAGACGAAACTTTGTCTGTAATGTCTCTGCTTTTTAATATGCTGTCTAGGTTGGTCATAGCTTTTCTTCCAAGGAAGAAAAGCATCTTTTAATTTCATGGCTGCAGTCACCATCTACAGTGATTTTGGAGCCCCCCAAAAATAAAGTCTCTCATTGTTTCCATTGTTTCCCCATCTATTTGTCATGAAGTGATGGGACCAGATACCATGATCTTAGTTTTCTGAATACTGAGCTTTAAGCCAACTTTTCATCCTCCTCTTTCACTTTCATCAAGAGGCTCTTTAGTTCTTCTTCGCTTTCTGCCATAAGAGTAGTGTCATCTGCATATCTGAGCTTATTGATATTTCTCCCAGCAATCTTGATTCCAGCTTGTGTTTCTTCCAGTCCAGCGTTTCTCATCATGTACTCTGCAAACAAGTTAAATAAGCAGGGTGACAATATAGAGGCTTGACGGACACCTTTCCTGATTTGGAACCAGTCTGTTGTTTCATATCTAGTTCTGTTGCTTCCTGACCTGCATGTAGATTTCTCAGGAGGCAGGTCAGGTGGTCTGGTATTCCCATCTCTTGAACAATTTTCCAGTTTGTTGTGATCCACAAAGTCAAAGGCTTTGGCAGTCAATAAAGCAGAAGTAGATGTTTTCTGGAACTCTCTTGCTTTTTTGATGATCCCAACAGTTGTGGCAATTTGATCTCTGGTTCCTTGGCCTTTTCTAAATCCAGCTTGGACATCTGGAAGTTCACGGTTCACGTTGAGCATCACTTTGCTAGCATGTGAGATGAGTGCAATTTTGCGGTAGTTTGAGCATTCTTTGGTACTGCCTTTTTTAGGGACTGGAATGAAAACTGACCTTTTCCAGTCCTGTGGCCACTGCTGAGTTTTCCAAATTTGCTGGCATATTGAGTGCAGCACTTTCACAGCATCATCTTTTAGGATTTGAAACAGCTCAACTGGAATTCGATCACCTCCACTAGCTTTGTTCATAGTGATGCTTCCTAAGACCTACTTGACTTCCCATTCCAGGATATCTGGCTCTAGGTGAGTGATCATACCATCATGGTTATCTGGGTCATGAAGATCTTTTTTGTACAGTTCTTCTGTGTATTCTCGCCACCTCTTCTTAATGTCTTCTGCTTCTATTAGCATGTGTAACCCCAGTAACTGTTTACAAGATATTAAGTATATCTAAAATGTATTTGAAAAACTACACCACCAATTCATCCTTTTGTTAATCTTTCAAAATGCCTGATGGAGTCATCTTTCTTTGTCCATTTATTCATTCCATTTTCAGCCAAGCAAATCTTAAGTGACCCATTATCTAGAGATTATGGGAGAACTAACGATGGTAATCATGATGGAAAGAAAAATAAAAGTGACATTCCTAAAGCTTAAAAAGATGCAAACAAAATCTGCAAGAATTACTTCATTTCCTATGTGGCTTTTTTGTATGCAACTAATTTTACACACACAATATACAACATCAGATTAAACATTCATTTTTTTTAATTAAGTAAATTGAGACCTCAATATCATGCATTACTTATTTAAGGAAACTTCTTCCATGCCTAACAAAAAAATAAAAACAGGGTGCAATGAAACAGGCAGGAATATGGGACCCTTGACTGCAGAGCCATAATGCTTGCACCTGACACCTCTCTTCTAGCAACAAAATACAAAGAAACTATATGGAACTAAAAATAACTGCGTGCATGTGCAGTTGGGGAAAATTAGAAACAAAAGATACCAAGAGCCACTTCTGAAGAACTTGGAGCAAAAACATAGTGTCAGGAGCAAAAGCAAGGTGCTGAACATGCTCCTTTCACACAACACTGCCACAGGGGTGAGCAAAACACGTAAGTACCCTCCAGCCTGAGCCCTGGACACACCCCTACCCTCACCCTATTTAGGGAAACATCTCACCCCACCCCTTGGGGAGTGAGCAAGCAAGAGAACCTGTTGTTTGTTCTAGCTTCTCCCTGCAGCAGCAGGGAGTCCCAATAAGGCCTTGCCTGAATTTCTAAAAAAAAAAAAAATCAGCTCTCAATCCAGACACCTGACTTTATGCATTTCAGGAGACCACATAACTCCTGAGTATCCCCTGGAACATTTAGGTCATAGGGTCAATTTCTGCCTTGTTCACAGTGATTTAAAATCATTAGCAGCTAATGATTATTTGTCTTGAACAAGAGTCCAATCATGCTACAAGCTGTCATAGCTGGCACCAATTAACAGCCTTGGTAGCAGCAGCAAGTTTGAAAATTGAATAATGCTACCAAGTGCTGTCTTATATGTAGGAAGCTGGCTGTTCCATTACTACCTGTTCGGAGAAGAGAACACTGATGTCTGCAAGACTGACCACAAGGGAGTTTCAATACATCGCCAGTCATTTTTACAGAACAGGGACACATTTAAAAGAACATGAGAGGAAGAAGAGAAAGTTTGTTGCTCCTAATATTCAAAAGTATGATTCAAGGCAATATTATCTAAGAAGAGTTGAAGGCTTGGTTTAATCAAAAGCAGATTAAGCATGTCACTGGAAGCACAGCTCCAATATCCAGTTATTAATAGGTAGTGTCAGCACTAATAACAATGTACCTTGATGTTTACAATAGGGGCATGCCCTATAGGTGAATCAATAAGTAAAGATGGAAAGCCCCTGCATAAGTTAGAAGTGTAACATTTCTTCTGAATAATAAATAATGATTCCCATGACTCTACAGAGAAAATAATTCACTTGAAGAATTTTATCTTATTTCAGTTTATAGCTCTTCTTGACATTTTGTTCCGATATTCAAAATCATGTCAGACCAAATGAACTATTATAGGAAAAACTGTATTAATTTTACCAGATGATATAAGCAAAACATATTGCCTTTGATTTTTATGAATAGGTAATTTTGTTTTTCATAAATACATTATGAACTCTTTTTTCCCCATGGATAGGAAGGGACTTCTGAAAACATAAGATACAGCTATAAGGATGCCAATCTTTTTATGCCTGTTCAGCCAAAATATTTGAAACGTTCTAAAGCTGATTTTTCTTTTTATGCCTAACAAATTCTGTCACCAGCACAATGTTGACAATACTCACAACTGACCCATTCTTTATATTACAAGCCTGCAACCTTAGCCAGGGCATTGATGGAAAGTCTGTGGTTAATGTAAGATTTGAGGCATTTCTGTGGAAGCAGATTGCATTTAGCTATAGTATGTATCTTTTCTTGCCCTTGCAATTGCCCTGGTCTAACTGAACAGGAAAGGGCAGAGTACAAAGAGCTACATCATTTTAGATCTTTTCTTGTCCCAATCTTAGGAAGGTGGAAATGGTACTTCAGCTGTACTCTCAAGGTGAGAAGTGCTTATGAAACTATCACAATGAGCTTTTGCGGGACAGAGAGAGGAATTGTTCCTTTTAAGAGGTCTTTCTCTACCTGGCCGCTGTGCTCTGCCTCTACCTGAGTCCCACCTGAGGGTGCTGACACCTTGGCTCTGGGGCTGTGTGCAGAAGTTCTGCAATCCAAGACAGCAGTAGCGGGCCAGTGTTTAGAAACTCTGTGCCTACACCGGGAGCTGCAGCAGGAGCAGCGCTGCCCCACCTGACCAGCAAGAACCCCGCCCCGCCCCCGCCCCTCCCTGCTGGAAAGATCCCGATAAAGCAGCCCCAGTGACGGCTTTTAGGGGGAAATAGTGTCCTCCAGAGCACAAGCTCGAACCCCTCCATTCTCTGATCCAAGAATAAAGCTTTCCTTTGCTTCTGAATAATAAGGACAGAAAGAAAGTACTGAACGCCAAACTTTTTCAGGAATGTTACCATTTTACCCTGGTATAAAATATCCCCTTCAATTCTCTAGAGCAAAAAAAGTACTGAGAAAATTATACATTTTACCACTTTCACAGAGAAATCCTTGGTAGTCAAGCCAAGCTACTGCCATCTGGAGAAAGTCACTCAGAACTCTGAGTATCAAAGCCAGAGGGCTTGAAACAACAGAGTAATTTGTGTGACTAAAGGATGAGATGGATTTAGGAAAGCGTAGTTCACAGGGTCCCACAGAAAATCAGAACACTGCTTTCAAGTTCAGTCCCCACACACATCTTCCTGAGTCTACTTAATAATTAACAAAACACCACAGCCCACTAAGCATGAGATAACCATATATGATCGGGTTATTCTGAATTAACATTGCTTCCTTGATGAGTTTTTGACCATCAAGGACACTGGAGCTTTTGTTTGTGATTTGTTCCATAATAATATAATTCACTTTCTCATTTACTTATCATCATTGGTTAGTATCCTTTGAAGACAGTATTTAACTAGGAGCTGCTTTAACATAGTAAGGCCATCTGTCTTCTCTTGTAAACCCTGAGAGAATAGGGATATGACCCTAAGGCTGAACTACATTACTCCCAAAAGCAGGCTTGGCAAATTACCATGGTCTTTAATCAAAGTGAAAAAATTCTTTGGCATGTCCAACCAATGCAAACATCCCTCTAAGTTTTTTTAAAAGGCATAAAATTATTAAATTATATATGAAAATCATAAAGTCATATATTTTATATACTTTATCTAGGATCTCTGAATTACTGACATAGTCAGTTTTCATAATTCATAGTTCAGTATTCTATACACTGATTCCCAATTTTTAAAATTTCTGTTTCTACTAATTATTTTCCACATTATAAATTTGCAATTTATCTTTCTTCTGACTGGTTTTCACAACATATTTTATCAAGCTTTTTTAAAAAACCTTGTTTCCTTTTTATAATTTTTATGGTGGTACTATTTTTGCTATTTCCCATTTTATTGATTTCTTCCCTTGTCTATTGCTTCTTTGTTTCTTTGAATTTACTTTAGTGTGCATTATCAAGCTGCTTGAGTTGAATATTTAGCTCCTTTGCTTTTGTTTCTTTGCTGTCATTGTGTTTGCTTTTTAATAAATATATCTAATGTCAGAAATAACTTTTGAGAATGATCTAACTCCATCCCATAAATCTTGATATGTGCTCTTTTCATAGCTAAATATTCTCCAAATGATTTTCTTTTTGCATCAAGAGCTATGTAACATATAAGGTATGTTTATCATTTCAAATACACTAAACATTTTAGCTATCTTTTTGTTATAAATTTTAAACTTTGTTCCTTAGGATTAACTTTCAGGAATGCATTAAGCTTAATTTTTGGATCAGCACTCAGTTGATTTTTGTGAATGAGTCATGTGTGCCCAGAAACAAAGTACTCTCTTTGGGGGAGGTGAAAATTATATGTATATATGTAAATTCACATAGAATATGATACTGTTATTCCAATCTTCTATGCTATTTTTTCTAATTCTGGATCAGTTACCTATCCAAATGTAATTATTATTCTAACCATATCTTTATTTTTCACTTTGTTGCTTTTTGTATTTTGAGGCTATATTAACAGATGTATACACCTTTATTATTATATCTTCTGCATATAACATTCCTTTTATTTCCTTTTACATTTTGATCTTTAAATTATATTTGCCATTTCTTAAATTGCTATCAACTTTTTTATTTATATTCACCTTTTTATGCACCCTATTGTTCAAATTTTTTTTTTCTTTTTAGCCAATGTATTGCTAGATCTTGGTATATTTTGATAAATTAATCTGAATCTTTGTTTTTGAATGGTGAATTGTGATTTTAACCCATGTGTATTTACTGTAATTACTAATACATTAGGTTTTATTTATACCATTATTTTTTATTTCATAATAATTTTACTTCATTTATTTTTCTATTTATTACTTTCCAATTGCTAAATCAAATTTTCTTCTGCTGGCACCCCACTCCAGTAATCTTGCCTGGAAAATCCTATGGGCAGAGGAGCCTAGAAGGCAGCAGTCCATGGGGTCGCTGAGGGTCGGACACGACTGAGTGGCTTCACTTTCACTTTCCACTTTCATGCATTGGAGAGGGAAATGGCACCCCACTCCGGTGTTCTTGCCTGGAGAATCCCAGGGACGGCAGAGCCTGGTGGGCTGCCGTCTATGGGGTCGCTCAGAGTCAGACATGACTGAAGTGCCTTAGCAATGTTAGTAGTTACATATTCTATTTTTATTCTTCTGAAGGGCACTCATTATATAAAACTCATGAAGTTTTTTCTCCTCAGTTCTGCTGATGTTGATAAATAAATGTCTTAGCCACAAACAACAGAAAAACTTGTACAACCTCAGACCTCCTTCTGACCTATTCCCAATAACATACTCATTTCCCTACTTCTATCTAGAATTTTATTTTTAGATTGTTTTGGTTACATTTTTTGTGTGTTGCTAATTTTCTTAACTAAAAATAAGCTTATCCTTATTTCTATATATTATCATTTCCAGATTCGCCTCTCATCTTATTAAAGAATGCCTTCTAAAACTTTATAGGAGACAGGAATCGAGACCATCCCCCAAAAAAAGAAATGCAAAAAAGCAAAATGGCTGTCTGAGGTGGCCTTACAAATAGCTGTGAAAAGAAGAGAAGCGGAAAAACAAGGAGAAAAGGAAAGATATAAGCATCTGAATGCAGAGTTCCAAAGAACAGCAAAAAGAGACAAGAAAGCCTTCCTCAGCAATCAATGCAAAGAAATAGAGGAAAACAATAGAATGGGAAAGACTAGAGATCTCTTCAAGAAAATGAGACATACCAAGGGAACATTTCATGCAAAGATGGGCTCGATAAAGGACAGAAATGGTATGGACCTAACAGAAGCAGAAGATATTAAGAAGAGGTGGCAAGAATACACAGAAGAACTGTACAAAAAGGATCTTCATGACCCAGAAAATCATAATGGTGTGATCCCTAATCTACAGCCAGACATCCTGGAATGCGAAGTCAAGTGGGCCTTATGAACAAAGAACGAAGCAAGTGGACGTGATAGACTTCCAGTTGAGCTNCAATGTATTGCTAGATCTTGGTATATTTTGATAAATTAATCTGAATCTTTGTTTTTGAATGGTGAATTGTGATTTTAACCCATGTGTATTTACTGTAATTACTAATACATTAGGTTTTATTTATACCATTATTTTTTATTTCATAATAATTTTACTTCATTTATTTTTCTATTTATTACTTTCCAATTGCTAAATCAAATTTTCTTCTGCTGGCACCCCACTCCAGTAATCTTGCCTGGAAAATCCTATGGGCAGAGGAGCCTAGAAGGCAGCAGTCCATGGGGTCGCTGAGGGTCGGACACGACTGAGTGGCTTCACTTTCACTTTCCACTTTCATGCATTGGAGAGGGAAATGGCACCCCACTCCGGTGTTCTTGCCTGGAGAATCCCAGGGACGGCAGAGCCTGGTGGGCTGCCGTCTATGGGGTCGCTCAGAGTCGGACATGACTGAAGTGCCTTAGCAATGTTAGTAGTTACATATTCTATTTTTATTCTTCTGAAGGGCACTCATTATATAAAACTCATGAAGTTTTTTCTCCTCAGTTCTGCTGATGTTGATAAATAAATGTCTTAGCCACAAACAACAGAAAAACTTGTACAACCTCAGACCTCCTTCTGACCTATTCCCAATAACATACTCATTTCCCTACTTCTATCTAGAATTTTATTTTTAGATTGTTTTGGTTACATTTTTTGTGTGTTGCTAATTTTCTTAACTAAAAATAAGCTTATCCTTATTTCTATATATTATCATTTCCAGATTCGCCTCTCATCTTATTAAAGAATGCCTTCTAAAACTTTATAGGAGACAGGAATCGAGACCATCCCCCAAAAAAAGAAATGCAAAAAAGCAAAATGGCTGTCTGAGGTGGCCTTACAAATAGCTGTGAAAAGAAGAGAAGCGGAAAAACAAGGAGAAAAGGAAAGATATAAGCATCTGAATGCAGAGTTCCAAAGAACAGCAAAAAGAGACAAGAAAGCCTTCCTCAGCAATCAATGCAAAGAAATAGAGGAAAACAATAGAATGGGAAAGACTAGAGATCTCTTCAAGAAAATGAGACATACCAAGGGAACATTTCATGCAAAGATGGGCTCGATAAAGGACAGAAATGGTATGGACCTAACAGAAGCAGAAGATATTAAGAAGAGGTGGCAAGAATACACAGAACAACTATACAAAAAGGATCTTCATGACCCAGAAAATCATAATGGTGTGATCCCTAATCTACAGCCAGACATCCTGGAATGCGAAGTCAAGTGGGCCTTATGAACAAAGAACGAAGCAAGTGGACGTGATAGACTTCCANTAAGAAGAGGTGGCAAGAATACACAGAAGAACTGTACAAAAAGGATCTTCATGACCCAGAAAATCATAATGGTGTGATCCCTAATCTACAGCCAGACATCCTGGAATGCGAAGTCAAGTGGGCCTTATGAACAAAGAACGAAGCAAGTGGACGTGATAGACTTCCAGTTGAGCTGATTAAAATCATAAAAGATGATGCTGTGAAAGTGCTGTGCTCAATATGTCAGCAAATTTGGAAAACTCAGCAGTGGCCACAGGACTGGAAAAGGTCAGTTTTCACTGCAATCCCAAAAAAAGGCAATGCCAAAGAATTCTCAAACTACCGCACAATTGCACTCATCTCACATGCTAGTAAAGTAATGGTCAAAATTCTATAAGCCAGCTTTCAGCAATACATGAACCATGAACTTCCAGATGTTCAAGCTGGTTTTAGAGAAGGCAGAGGAATCAGAGATCAATTGCCAACATCTGCTGGATCATTGAAAAAGCAAGAGAGTTCCAGAAAAACATCTATTTCTGCTTTATTGACTATGCCAAAGCCTTTGCCTGTATGGGTCACAATAAACTGTGGAAAATTCTGANATACATGAACCATGAACTTCCAGATGTTCAAGCTGGTTTTAG
Organism: Oreotragus oreotragus; assembly: GCA_006410675.1. Taxonomy (NCBI): domain Eukaryota; kingdom Metazoa; phylum Chordata; class Mammalia; order Artiodactyla; family Bovidae; genus Oreotragus; species Oreotragus oreotragus. Next base: position 195,786 of record SJYX01004173.1, on the reverse strand, counting down.
AGAAGGCAGAGGAATCAGAGATCAATTGCCAACATCTGCTGGATCATTGAAAAAGCAAGAGAGTTCCAGAAAAACATCTATTTCTGCTTTATTGACTATGCCAAAGCCTTTGCCTGTATGGGTCACAATAAACTGTGGAAAATTCTGAGGTGGTGAGGTGAAGTCACTCAGTCGTGTCCGACTCTTTGCGACCCGGTGGACTGTAGCCTACCAGGCTTCTACATCCATGGGATTCTCCAGGCAAGAATACTTGAGTGGGTTGCCATTTCCTTCTCCAGGGATCTTCCCAACCCAGGGATCGAACCGAGGTCTCCCGCATTGGAGGCAGATGCTTTAACCTCTGAGCCACCCATTCTGAAGGAGATGGGAATACCAGACCACCTGACCTGCCTCTTAAAAAACCTATATGCAGGTCAGGAAGCAACAGTTAGAACTGGACACAGAACAATAGACTGATTCCAAATAGGAAAAGGAGTATATCAAGGCTGATATAATGTCACCCTGTTTATTTAACTTATATGCAGAGTTCAGTTCAGTGGCTCAGTCGTGTCCAACTCTTTGCGACCCCATGAATTGCAGCACGCCAGGCCTCCCTGTCCATCACCATCTCCCGGAGTTCACTCAGACTCACATCCATTGAGTCAGTGATGCCATCCAGCCATCTCATCCTCTGTCATCCCATTCTTCTCCTGCC
>SJYX01004173.1:162305-190210 GCA_006410675.1 Oreotragus oreotragus | reverse complement strand
AAAAAAAAAAAAAAACTTATTCCTATGAAAATAAGATTGGGGAAAACAGATCAATCATTTGGAGATTTACTCAAAAATACTTCACACAAAGTAAATATAGGGAATATAACTATTTTTAATAATGGGGATTATCACAAAAATCCAGGAGTCTCTTTCAGAATGCTTCTCAAATGTCTTACAATTTTCATCTCAATTTAAAGAATCAAAATTTGAAATGACAGATACTCATAGTCATGTAGTTTATGTTAGAAAGACCAAAGAACTTCAATTTAGAAGCCCATACTGAAAGGAAAAGCCCTCACCTTGTATAGTTAGATGCGTGAATAAACGTACCTGTGTATATTTTTAATTAACAGTGCATTCGAGGTACACCAGTCAACATTTATGATTCTTCTCTTCAAATTTTTGAAACTGTCTGCATGGCCACTGCAGCTTTTCTTAAGGTTGCGCAGTCACGGGTAGTTGCTGGTGCGGGAAACAGGAAATGTGCCTCCACCGCCAACCCGTGAAGCCCACGCTGCACCCAGCCAGGCCCAAGCTCTGCCATGGCCTTGATGCCGCCTCTGCCTGACTTGGGTGGTGGCTCTTCCATCCCACAGTTAGAACAAGGCAAGACAGTGCCTTGCCCAAGGCAACATGAAGAACAGCGAAAGGGCACAGCCAGAAAATTCTTTCTCCCCCTTAAGAGCCCTGACTGTCTCTCACCAGACTCACATTTTTCACCTTCATGCCAAGACCCGACTATCTTCTGCCTCCCCACAGGTTTCTTGAAGAATTTAGTTTAGCGTCTGATGCTACCTACCAGTTCCATAAATCTCCTTGTATCTTTTCTGGAATTTGGGGATTTGCTTAGGAGAAGAACCCAAGAAACTGTGCTGGTTCACCCTCTTGTCTATCCATATAATGGTTGTTTAATTTTTGTCTAGATTTGTTTTTTTTTTTTTAAGGACATTCCTCAAAAATATTTGACACTCATAGCTTTTTCAGAAGTTTTCCAAAGATTTGAAAAGTTCTGCACCACATCTGTTTAGTTTTTGCCATGCATAAATCATTAGCTTTATTAGATAGAATACTTTGATTTGTTTGTTTGTTTTCAAAAAGACCCTTTGTATCCTTAGATTCCAAGTGACCACTCTCATCCACCCACCTCCTTACCCAGCCCAGTTGACTTTGCTCCCTCAACACCCTCCATCTACACTCCTCAATAACCAACCACGTAGACCTGGTAACATTTCAACATGACTCCTCACTAATTTTCAACTTTGAAATGAGCCCTACTAACAAAAGATTGGGCTTTCCTAGTGGCTCAGATAATAAAGAATCTGCCTACAATGTGAGAGATCCAAGTTTGATCTGTAAGTCAGGAAGATCTGGAGAAGGGAATGGATAACCACTCCAGTATTCTTGCCTGGAGAATACCATGGATAGAGAAACCTGGTGGACTACAGTCCATGGGGTCGCAAAGAGTTAGACATGACTGAGAGACTAACATTTTCACTTTCAGAACATTAGATTTTTAACAGAAGATTAAAGATTGCAGCCCAGGAAAAGATATATTTACTGAAAATTTCATTGTGGGAATAGGATCTTCATGCTGCTGAACTACGAAGACAAATGTTGCAAGATGAGGAGATATCATTAATTTCTCTTCCCTGCAGACAAAGCACTCGCAGCTAATGAGGTGTTACTGAACTTGATACCTCTCCACTTTGAAAACCCTTTCAACATTATCAGCACTTCCTTCTATTGAGATCAGATGTTTCGAAAAATCAACTCTTTAAATGCTGAATTCACTTACATTGTGTGTGTTAGTCACTCAGTCGTGTCCGATTTTTTGTGACCCCTGGGACCATAGCCCGCTAGGCTCTCCTGTCGATGAAATTCTCTAGGAAAGAATACTGGAGTGGGTAACCATTTCCTTCTCCAGGAGCTCTTCTCAACCCAGGGATCAAACCTGGGTCTCCTTTACTTCAGGCAGATTCTTCACCATCTAAGCCACCAGGAAAGCCCCATTATATGACATAAATTATATACATTGTCTCCTGCATTTATATGGTACATGAAATCCTTCACAATCACCGACACTAACATACTGGAGCCAAGGTATTTCCAAATAATCATATTAATATAATCAGTCAGTTAGGAAGAATTGCTCAAAGTACAATAGTAACAATGAGCCAATTTATTACTTTATATACAGTTGGTGAAACTACTAAGAAGTCAGGTTTCCTTGTCTCTTTTCAAATAAATCTTCAGTTTAAAATAAAGTTTAATAGAGACTATAATTTGAATTTCTTTACATGGAATATCCGGGGTCTTTTATATCTATGGAAGCCAAACATTTCACAAATAGCAAGGTATAGACAATTGCTGGCTGAGAAAAATTAAATCTATTAACTATTAGATGTTAATACTAATATCCAATTATTATATACTAATATCCAATTATTAGAAATTGGTATTTGTTGACCGTTAACAATTTCACTTTCTTTATAGTCTTTACATATATCAAAATAGTCATAGGCCACCACAGAAGGCTGTTGATCATTATTTTACAGCTGGCTGGGTAATTTGTTCTTTTTCTCCTTAAACTGGATGGAAAAAAATAAAGGAACAAGTGACTCCGATGAACCTCTGGGTGATAGGATCTAGACAGTGGCATATTTTGTCCAGCCTTGAATACACAACCACACCCAAGTTGCAACCTTTCACTGGTTTCCTGTCTCTCTCTGAATTAAATCCAATTTGTAGTCCTTTTACATTCACCTGAAAGATAATTGAGTATCTACCATGTGACAGACACTGTTGATACCCTGATAATTAAGATATGAGTATAACATAATCAAATGTGAATGTTCAGGACTGGTTAGGGAAAAAAATGTTATTTCTAGAAGCTAGTACAGAACCTGCCTCATTGCCAACTAAAGGGAAATTCAAATCCTAAAACACTGCTAGGGTCCCTAAGATCATCAATAGCACAGTGCAGTATCTCTGGGTTCATCCATTCTCCACAGGGACCATTTTAATAGACTGATTCTGCATCAGACAATTCTGAAGGCCTAAGACTACAAAACTCTCACTTCCTAGCAGTCTTTGTACAAAACTTCAGTGTTTCAGCCATAAATGTTAAATTCAGTCTATCTGGGCATTCCAAAGGGTCTTCCAAGTTTGTTTTTCAGGGTAGTGCTTTCCAATAGTGGCTGCCTAATAACCAAAAATAACTGAAAATCCAGAATATGAGACACTGAGGAATACTTAACAGTGACCCAGTGTGTTCACACTAACTAAAAACAATCCAAAACACCCTTGTGTCTTCAACTATTAGCCCCCAAAACTGTTCTTATCTATTTGTAGCTATTTCCATGAAAGATAATTTGATAACCATCCTGTTTCACTCAGCCATCAACAATACCACCCCGAAATAATATTGACTCAGATGCCTCTCAAACTGCCAACATACGTTCGATCATAGAAAAAGCAAGAGAATTCCAGAAAAACATCTACTTCTGCTTCATTGACTTAGCTAAATCCTTTGATTGTGTGGGTCACAACAAACTGTGGAAAATTCTTATGAAGAGATGAGAATACCAGACCACCTTACTTGCCTCCTGAGAAATCTGTATGCAGGTCAAGAAGCAACAATTAGAACTGGATATGGAACAACCAACTGGCTCCAAAGTGGGAAAGGAAAATGCCAAGGCTGTATATTGTCACCCTGCTTATTTAACTTTTATCCAAAGTACCTCATGTGAAATGCCAGACCAGATGAAACACAAGCTGGAATTAAGATTGCTGGGAGAAATATCAATAAGCTCAGATATGCAGATGACACCTCCTTATGGCAGAAAGCAAAGAGGAACTAAAGAGCGTCTTGATGAAAGAGAAAGAGGAGAATGAAAAATCTCCCTTAAAACTCAACATTCAAAAAATGAAGATCATAGCATCCGGGCCCATCACTTCATGGCAAATAGATGGGAAACAATGGAAAGAGTGACAGACTTTATTTCCTTGGGCTCCAAAATCACTGCAGGTGGTGACTGCAGCCATGAAATTAAAAGATGCTTGCTCCCTGGAACAAAAGTTATTACAAACCTAAACAGCATTTTAAAAAGCAGAGACATTACCTTGTCAACAAAGGTCCATATAGTGAAAGCTATGGTTTTTCCAGTCATCATGTATGGATGTGAGAGCTGGACCATAAAAAAGGCTGAGCACCAAAGAATTAATGCTTTTGAACTGTGGTGTTGGAGAAGACTCTTGAGAGTCCCTTGGACTGCAAGGAGATCCAACCAGTCCATCCTAAAGGAGATTAGTCCCGGGTGTTCATTGGAAGGATTGATGTTGAACCTGAAGCTCCAAAACTTTGGCCACCTGATGTGAACAGCCAAATCACTGGAAAAGACCCTGATGCTGGGAAAGTTGAAGGCAGGAGGAGAAGGGGACGACAGAGGATGAGATGGTTGGATGGCATCACCAACTCAGTGGGCATGAGTTTGAGCAAGCTCCAGGAGATGGTGAAGGGTGGGAAAGCCTAGCACAAGGCAGTCCATGGGGTCTCAAAGAGTCAGACATGACTTAGCAACTGAATGACAAACAAAGATGCTTCTCTACTTTCACAGCTGTCCCCTAGCCCAAGCCTAGTATGCTGCTAGGATACTTGCCCTATGCTGCTCGTAAAAAGAAAACTGTCAACAAATGAAAACAAGCACACAAGATCTTTGGTCTGGCTTCCAATTTTGCTCTTTCACCAAAGCCTTATTACAGTGAGAACAAAACTGTGGGTCACAAAATAGGCAATTTAAGGAAATTAGGTGACTGACCTATTTAAGTCAGATATGACCTTAAACCAGCTACTTAATCTCCCTTGGCCTCATAGGTAAAATCAAGAGTTAAACTAAATGATCCCAAAGTTTCCTCCCAGCTCTAAAATTCCATGGTTGGAAGTAAGACACTGCTTATCCCTCTTAAGTGATTCTCTGGCCATTAACATATTAATTTACTAAATGACATTTTAATTTCATCCCCAAGTATCAGAGACTTTTACATGTTCAACAAATGGTACAATTCACTCCCTAAATGCCTTTAGGCTTGATCATAAATCGCCAGAAGTCAGTTATAGCCCTGAGCCTGTGATGAAAAGACAGGGGATTTATAATTGAAACAGACAGTGAGGCTCCTGGGGTGCCACTGGGGAAAAGGAATCTATTCCAAAATGAAACGGGCATCACTGGGTTTCTCATAAAAATACCCCAGGTCACAGTGGCCAGCCTATTAGGAACCCAATTCACTCTTGCCAATTTTTCCAGTGACTCCTTTGTGTTATCATCATCTAAAAAACAGGGTTGTAGGTTCTTTCTTTTTTTTTCTAACAAAGAGAAAACAAGATGCATTTGGTCATCAAAAGCAATCCTTTCAGAGACGGCAATTTAGAATGTGGTGGAAAGCGAATGCATGCCGGTTAAAGCCACAGTTATTCCCTCCCTTGCCAGTCTCCGTTATTCCAGAAACAGCTGCTCTGAAGGTTGGCTGAGGTCTTGTTTGCAAAATCAATTAGCCAAAGAAGTTTGGGCCAGTGAAGAATGTCACTCAAGTAAAGAAAGATTTGGAAAACACGTCTACTTCTGTGTTTCCTACAAGAGAACTGATCTACACTCTGCATCACTAAAATGCCATGTAACTTAACAAAGAAATGATCTATCTAAAATGGATTTTGTGGATAACTTTCTTAGCAAAGAAGATGCCAACCCAACCCAAATTGGGGCCCAATGATGAGCAATAATCCTCAGCATTACAGGAACACATCACATTCCTCAGGACAGCCATTCCCTTCTCCAGGGGATCTTCTCAATCCAGGGATAGAACCGGGGTGTCCTACATTGCAGGCAGATTCCTTACTGTCTGAGCCACCAGGGAAGCTCCTAGCTTTAACTCTACTATCTTTAAAATAACCAAATGTTTAAAAGTTCTAGTTGCAATATAGGCCTTCTGACTCAACTAGGCAGAGTTATTCAAGAAATGGAAATATTATATACACATATAATCCAGGCATTCTTTGAAATGTCTCCTTAGGGCTAGTTAACTCATACAGAAACATATATTTGACTTTGAGTGAAAGAACAAATTCATCTGGTTTTTCAAAATATTCAGTTCTACACCTTTATCATCATTATTACTTTTATCCTCCTCCTAATTTCCAGGAAACCAATGAAATATGTTAAAATGTATGTGATATGATTACACTGATGACTGAAAAGAAGAGTAGAGGCTTTCACACAGAAGTTACAAACAGTTCACACATGAGTTAGAAGCATTCACACATGAGTTCACACATGAGTTACTAAGAGGCTATTCTAATAATCCAAGCAGAAATGATAAGATACTGAGTAAACTTGTTGGTAGTAGAAATAAGTCCCATATGGTAATTACCAACTATTTGAAACAACATTTTAGTTCTATGTTGCTTAGCTCTTTTTCTCAATAGGAGCAGATGGCTCTAAATATATTTTACATTGCAATAAGTTTTTTTAAGTTTGGGATTATACTCCTTGTGGTAACTAAAGCCGTGCAACTGGGGAGATCATCAAAAAAAAATACATCTAGCAGAAATGGCAAGAGAAAAGGGGAAAAGAGGCAAAGGGAAAGGGGGAAGAGGAGAGGGGAGAAGGGAAGAAGCAAAATCGTTCAACAAATAATTTGAGTATTTAAATTTCAAGGTGATAGGATTTATTGGAGAAAACATACACACATACACACACACACACACGCACACACAAGCCCTTTGCCTTCCTAGAATGTTCATTCTGCATCTTAAATAAGCAAAATATATAATATACCACGTGTTCATAAGTACTTTGGACAAAATTATGCAGGAAAGTGAGACAGAGTGTGGAGGTGGCTGCAATTTCAAATATGATAGAGATAGAAAGTCCCCAGGAGAAGCTCACTGGATGAAAATGAGGGCCTGCTATCTGGGGAAGGGTGTTTTAGGCAGAGGAAACAGCAAACGCAGGAAATCTTAAATAAGCAAAATATATAATATACCACGTGTTCATAAGTACTTTGGACAAAATTATGCAGGAAAGTGAGACAGAGTGTGGAGGTGGCTGCAATTTCAAATATGATAGAGATAGAAAGTCCCCAGGAGAAGCTCACTGGATGAAAATGAGGGCCTGCTATCTGGGGAAGGGTGTTTTAGGCAGAGGAAACAGCAAACGCAGGAACTTTGAGCATACGGCATGAAGGCCAGTATGACGAGTAGGAGAAAAACAGAGTGGTAAGAAATGAAGTTCCCAGATCACGTTAGCTCTTGCAGGCCTAGATAAGAAGGACTTTAGATTTTGCTCTGGGTGTGTTGGGAAGCCAACAGAAGGTTTTTAGCAGATGAGTAACATGATCTGACATACTTTTCAACAGGATCACTCTGGCTGCTCTACTGAGAAAAGAGCAGAGGCAGGAAAAACTATAGCAGATAGGCTATGTCCGGAGATAACTGCAACTATCTCTGTGAGATACGGGGCTTCCCTGGTGGATTGGCTCAGTAGTAAAGAACCTACCTCCCAATGCAGGAGACCTGGGTTCGATCCCTGGGTTGGGAAGATCCCCTGGAGAAGGGAATGGCAACCCACTCCAGTATTCTTGCCTGAGGAATTCCAAGGATGGAGGAGCCTGGCTATAGTCCACGGGGTTTGCAAAGAGTTGGGAACAACTTGGCCACTGAGCACATGCACACATGTAAGAGGTGATGTTAGTGGTGNGGTTCGATCCCTGGGTTGGGAAGATCCCCTGGAGAAGGGAATGGCAACCCACTCCAGTATTCTTGCCTGAGGAATTCCAAGGATGGAGGAGCCTGGCTATAGTCCACGGGGTTTGCAAAGAGTTGGGAACAACTTGGCCACTGAGCACATGCACGCATGTAAGAGGTGATGTTAGTGGTGGGAAGTCATGTTAAGTTCTGAGAACAGTTTTAAGAGAGAACCGTAGGATTTGTTGAGGGATTGGAGGCAGAATGTGAAAGAGCAAAATCAAAGATGAGATTCTGGCCTGAGATTAGAAAAAACCACAGGAGAAACAAGTTTGTGGTGAAAGATCAGGGGAAGTTTGGGAGAAGACAGGCCAGTCTGGACATGCTACCATTGACAGTGCATTGACTGTAGAGATCTATTAAAGATGCTGACTGGGTAGCTAGTACAGGGAGTCTTGCCAGAGGAGAACCCAAGACTCTAAACCTGAGAGTCATCAACATACAGAAGGTGATGCGCAAAATGAGACTGAAGAGAGGGTGCGGACAGAGAGAAGAGACAAGACCTGGTTCTGGGCACAAGGTGTCCGGGAGCTGAGGGGGGATCAACACAAACCTCCCAAAGGACCAGGCAGAAGAGCATTCTTGAGAGTGTGTCCTGGACACCAAGCCAAGAGCTTCACAATAGAGGGAGTGGCCAGTTTCGTCAAATGGTCCAGTCCTAGGAGGCCTGAGCTCTGCAGCCCCTCGAGGTGAGTCTTGGTAGGTTTGGTACAGGCCAAAAGCAGGTTGGGGAGGGCTTGAGGGAGCAAGGAGAAAAGACATTAGATTCAAACAGAATGGATACACTTTTCAAGGAGTTCTGCTGGAAAAGACAGTGAAAAGTGAAAGTGTTAGTTGCTCAGTCATGTCCGACTCTTTGTGACCCCCTGGACAGTAGCCCACCAGGCTCCTCTGTCCATGAGCATTCTCCAGGCAAGAAATACTGGAGTGGGTTGCCATTTCCTCCTCCAGGGGATCTTCCTGATCCAGAGATCGAACCCAGGTCTCCTGCAGGCCCCTCCTTTACAGGATGAGCCACCAGGGAAAGGAAAGGTTGATAACTAAAAGAAGAAATGACATTAAGAATTCCATAGCATTTGTTCACATCCTTGTTATAGGTCTTTCATGGTTTCCTTGATCATTTACTATAAGGAAACCAGTCAGCCCCCTTGATGACTTCTGTTGATCTTGCTTCTCAAGAGGACAAAATCGGAATATTTTGCAGCATCCCAGGTGTTCATCAAGGCTTTGTTCCATGTATTCTTGCTTTAGGAGATTAAGAAGCCATCAGGAAATCTAAATCTCTTTTGGAGGATAAACAATGGCCTTCCTCAAAATGCATAATCTGCTCTAATTTTCATGGGTCTGTACTAAAAACTGAAAAACGATTATTGTTTGTAATCCATGTAACAGGTGCTGACTGAGCATCTGCCCTAGGCAGTGTGGGGGTATCGCTAAGCTCAACTGGGAAGATAGCTTAAGGAGTTTGTCACATGTTAGAAGAGATGAGATATGAACCTGTATAAACTGTGATATGCGTGCATGCTAAGTCAATTCAGTCATGTCAGACTCTGCGACCCTACAGTCTGTAGTCCGCCAGGCTTCTTTGTCCATGGGGATCCTCCAGGCAAGCATACTGGAGTGGGTTGCCATGCCCTCCTCCAGGGGTCTTCCTGATCCAAGGATTGAACCCACATCTTTTATATTTCCTGCATTACCAGGAGGGTTCTTTACCACTAGCGCCACCCGGGAAGCCCATAACTGTGACACAAATACACACATTTGATCAATGTGCAAATCCTTAACAGCCAGGTTAGTCTAATTTTGTTCTCATCCCCACACTAGTCAAGCTATTTGAGAAGGGTTTTCCATTTCTCTTATCCATCTCTTCTTTTTTTCACATCACTAAACCAATTGCCATGAAAATTTTTATAACCTAAGGGATTTGGAGAATGTGTATATTTAGATATGAGTAGTGCTTTCCAAGTGAGGAATGGGACTGAGCACTCAGACTGACTAAGGGGAGGGTGGCTGTAACAGGGAGCTGGAAGGAGGCAGGACTTAAGAGAGTATACACAGGAACTTCAGAGTCTTTTCCTGGCTTCATTTCCTAAGGATCCACCTTTCAGCTAATGTGGAAGGAGGATTGTGGGGCATGATGATAAGAAGCACCAAAGCATCTTCTTGTGTGCAGATTATGTTGTTTCTTGATCTGAGAGTTGGTTACACAAATGTGTTCAATTGGATTTGTGTTCTCCATGTGTGTATGTGTGAAATATTTCAATAAAACATTTTTTAAAAACAGCTATATCAGTTGCTTAAATGCTTTTGAAAATAAATTGTTTAAGCAATTGAAATAAAAAGTCTTGGGCCAGTGAAATGGCCACTTTGCATTTTATATCACAATTGAGATGAAGACTTTATCAGTCAGGGTTCCACCAGAGAAAGGGATAGAGCCAGTGATAGATAGATAAATATAAAGAAACGTAGGTAGGTAAGTAGGTAAAGAGATTTGTTAATGTCAAGTTATTGTGTTACGAGATGGGGGCAAAGTTCAAAATTAGTAGAACAGGCCAATAGGCTGGAAACTGGTGCAGGAGCTGACAAAGCAGATCTCATATGGAATCTCTTCTTTAGGACACCTCAGTTTTACTCTTAGGCCTTTCAATCAACTTGATAAGCCTCACCCACATTATCAAGGATCCATCTTTTTTACTTAAAGTCAACTGATCTCAGATATTAAGCACTTCTACAAAATAACTTCATAACAAGACCTAGATGAGCATGGGATTGAAAAAGTAGATACTACAGCCCACCAGACTTGCCAACAGACTATCCATCATAATGGGTTATGTAAGGATTATAGATTGCAACTGAAACTCAGCTTTCATTTTGTCAAGGTTATGTTGTCTCACTAGGAAGTTTGAAAGAAAAAAAAAAGAGAGAGAGAGAGAGAAATATGTGAAATAACCAGCTAAGGATGACAGGAAACTTTTTCTGTGTATCATATTCAGCAACTTAGTACTTTCTAAGCCTCCCCCAGCATGACCCTTGAGAAGAAATGCTTCATCCTTATTGTCTTCTCAGAAATGAACTACATTCAGAAAGGCTGAAGAAATCTGTTCAATCGTTTGGAGCGATAATAGCATTCCAACAAGCAAAAACGTGTTTTTTTAACCAGCACTGAAATTTGCCAGAATTTATGTGTATGCAAAAAAATTAGAGGAGTCTGAATTTTAAAATTTCAAACTTGGCACATGTATTTCTCAAATGAGGCATGTGGGTTTTGCAAGTTTGCGGGGGCAGGGAGGAGAGAAGGGATTTATTTGGGAATGAATTTTACCAATAAGAAGAGAACTGAAGGTTCTGATTAGGTCACAGCATTTTAGGGATGTAATGACACACTCCCCCTTCTCTTGATTTTCCAAGATTGATCCCAGGCACTAGTAAAAGGGGGCATCTCCAGGTGCAAAGCCCCCCCTCTGATATATTCCTCCTTCCCCAAACCCCTGCAATGTCAAGTGAAAAGTGAGAGTGAAAGTCACTCAGTCGTGTCCAACTCTTTGTGACCCCATGGACTGTAGCCCGCCAGGCTCCTCTGTCCATGGCATTCTCCAGGCAAGAATACAGGAATGGGCTGCTGTTCCCTTCTCCAGGGGATCTTCCTAACCCAAGAATCGAATCCAGATCTCCAGCATTGCANCGTGTCCAACTCTTTGTGACCCCATGGACTGTAGCCCGCCAGGCTCCTCTGTCCATGGCATTCTCCAGGCAAGAATACAGGAATGGGCTGCTGTTCCCTTCTCCAGGGGATCTTCCTAACCCAAGAATCGAATCCAGATCTCCAGCATTGCAGGCAGATTTTTTACCCGCTGCCTGCCTGAGCCAGCAGGGAAGCCCACAATGTCAAGAGTAGCAGTTAAAGAGCCTAATCTTTTCCTTGTCATTGTTTATTATCTTGATATTATAATAACAAGTCTGAGTTCATAATAACTACAATAGATTTTTTATTACTGAGCATGAACTAGGTGTCAAGAATAATTTATGTGTTTACCAATGTAATGCTCTTAACAGCTATGAAATAGGTCCTATTATTTTCCCCATTTTTTAGTTAGGGAAACTAAGGCACTGGTCCCATCACTTCATAGCAAATAGATGCGGAAACAGTGGAAACAGTGTCAGACTTTATTTTGGGGGGCTCCAAAATCACTGCAGATGGTAATTGCAGCCATGAAATTAAAAGACACTTACTCCTTAAAAAGAAAGTTATGACCAACCTAGATAGCATATTGAAAAGCAGAGATATTACTTTGCCAACAAAGGTCCATCTAATCAAGGCTATGGTTTTTCCAGTGGTCATGTATGGATGTGAGAGTTGGACTATGAAGAAAGCTGAGCACCGAAGAATTGATGTTTTTGAACTGTGGTGTTGGAGAAGACTCTTGAGAGTCCCTTGGACTGCAAGGAGATCCAACCAGTCCATCCTAAAGGAGATCAGCCCTGGGTGTTCATTGGAAGGACTGATGCTGAAGCTGAAACTCCAATACTCTGGCCACCTGATGTGAGGAGTTGACTCACTGGAAAAGACCCTGATGCTGGGAGGGATTGGAGGCAGGAGGAGAAGGGGACAACAGAGGATGGGATGGGTGGATGGCATCACCGACTCGACGGACATGAGTCTGAGTGACCTCCGGGAGTTGGTGATGGACAGGATGGCCTGGCGTGCTGTGATTCATGCGGTCGCAAAGAGTCGGACACGACTGAGCGACTGAACTGAACTGAAAGGAACAGCAAAGGTAGGCAAAGTGTTTCAAGTCACAGTTACTATGAGGCCAAGTCAAGATTTGAACCCAACCAGCCTGACTGCAAAGATCAGCTCTGAGCCATGCACTGGACTGAGGCCCTGGCATCAGCCCGAATGTGCTCCACACTTAGATACAAGTTGGAAAGTGATTCTCAACATTATTCAACTGTTAAAACATCTCCCCCCTCGTTTTTTACAACAGAGTTAAAATAGAATCTCTGAAAGATAACACACCCCATAATGTCGACTTGGTAATGAAAGCCACAGTGCTGAAGAGACACTAGCTAAAAACGTCTATCAGTCAGATGTGGGGCCTGTAAGTTTGAGTTTTAAATGTGTAGGGCTTCATCTGACAAACACAAGCTGCAATGGATAAGCCTTTCATTTGGACTTCTGCCCAAGGAGAGCTTACATAGGAATGAAATTAGGTAAATAATTATCAGTTTCTTTATTCTGACATATTTTGAGCAAATAAGTACTTTAAAAAAATAATCTATTAACTTTTTTTTTGGTTTATAAAATACTGAAGGATAAGATTCTGTAGAAGGGGAATTCATAACTTGCTTTCAGTAAAATTCCATTTTCTCCAATATTTTGTCTCGAGACCAAAAAAAAAGAGCAGTGATAATATCTTTACAGAGGCAACACTGGTGTGGATTTTTTTCCTCTTAGCAGAACTTTAGACTCTGAAGAAGTATTTTGGTATGTTTATTTAAAGAACAACTAGATTTACTGCCAAATAGCTCTTCATGAAAGACATATGTAAATACAGCAGAGTAAATGAGATAATTCTATTTCATTTGAAAAACACTTTCTTAATTATGTGAACTTATTTGGAAGAATATGAAATGCTCTGTATTTACTTCTGTAAGAAGTTTGGCTGTGATATATATGGTGTAACCACAGCCAGGAGTTGAAACTTATATTAATATTGAATGCAAAACCATTTTCTTTTCTCTTTCTTGTATTTTTAATAATGGAAAATGGTATTCAAAAAATTGATCACCAAAATATCCTCCCTGGTGCTAAGTACTGCGATTTTAGCTTGATTTCATTTTTAATGTGTCATAATTTACATTTGCAATGTCCTAGTCTCTAACTACTACATTTTAAAAATGAATTAAATATATTTTTTTTGGTCAAAGGTANTTTCTATAGGCAGTCCATTCATACAACATGCTTACAATTTGGGGCTGTCCTATCTACTGGCCGTCATACATGTTCTTTCTTCTGAGAACACTGTACCTACGCACACACCACAGACAGAGAGGTAAACCTGCAACATTAATACTCTGAATACTGATAAACGTTCACATCAGATTTCCTTGCCAGCACGCAAGAGAACACCCCACTTATGCCCATCCCTCTCTGACACTCATCTCCTTCTTTTATCCTATCAATGAACAACAATTTTGGTAATCTGTAACATCCGTCAGATTTAAATTTGGGGGACTGACATATACACACTCCTATATGTAAAAGAGAGAACTAATAAGGACCTACTGTATAGCACAGGAGCTCCGCTCAATACTCTGTAATTTGTAATTGTGCACATCATCCAAATACTAGCTGAAGACCTAACAAAAGACACCTAAACACAAGTAGCTAAGTGGCTTCATGACAAACATTGAGCTTGAATTAATCTCTTTTATTCAAGAAAGGGTAATTATAAATTCTAAATAATGGAAAATTTGAAGAGATCCATCTGTAATTTGTAATTGTGCACATCATCCAAATACTAGCTGAAGACCTAACAAAAGACACCTAAACACAAGTAGCTAAGTGGCTTCATGACAAACATTGAGCTTGAATTAATCTCTTTTATTCAAGAACGGGTAATTATAAATTCTAAATAATGGAAAATTTGAAGAGATCCTTCCTTGGGGGAAAAAGGAAAAGATAGACTCAAGGTGTAGAAGACTTATAAAAAAGCATCATGTTATTGGAAATTTCCTGAAAGCATGCCCTCTATTAAATTAGAGAAGCGAATAACATACATCAAACTGAAGAAAGATTGAGCATGACTGAAATGTAAAGTGGAGAGAAAGTCCAGGTATAAGTCTTGAGTTGGATAAAATGTATCACATATATAATTAAAACTGAGCTTCCCTGGTGGCTCAGTGGTAAAGAATTCACCTGCCAATGCAGGAGATGGAGTTTTTATCCCTGGGATGAGAAGAATCCCTGGAGAAGGAGATGGCAACCCACTCCAGTATTCTTGTCTGCGATATCCCATGGACAGAAGAGCTTGGTGGGCTACAGTCCATGGGGTCGCAAAAGAGTCAGACACAAATTAGAAACTGAAGAATAACAACAATACTTAAAACTTGTATTTCTTCTGCCTTAAGCTACATTAAAAACTGGAAAAAATACTTTAGGTTTAAATGGCAATTATATGCTTAAAATTCTTAATAAATAAAAAGTTCTTAGAAATCAATAAAATAAAAACTTCAATTTAAAAAATGGGAAAAATTATTACAAAAAACCTATAAAAATATGCGATTTGTACATTTTTTAATGGATACAATATTTTTTATCTAACAAAGTGTCAAAAGCTGTTTACTTGTAATATCTAAGGTTAGCAAAGATATAAAGAAATAAGTTCTTTGTACACTTATTGATAGAGTTACAATTCATCTTTTTCTTGGGGGCAAGTCTGTTCAAGACAGATTTATGAACATTTACTCCCTCTGACCCAGAAATTTATAAAAATAATCATAGACATGTGCAGTATGTATCTTATAAGCCTAATATGAACTGATCTAATATTCACCCAGATGATATTATTAATAAATTGAAATGCCTGTGACCTGTAGTAAAATTGTCACTTAATTGGAATGAAAAATGTTTTAAATATGGCATTCCCTAAGTGTTATCTCTTAGTAATTAAAAGCTATGCTTATGTAATTATCCTTGGAATGTCTTCAGGGAAATATGTATAAAGAGAGATAAATTCCAAATGACTAGGTTGGGAAAATGAGAAAAAGATGGAGGATTTGATGAATGAACAGGAAAAAGCAGGTGATTTTTAACAAAGGCTGGACAAACTAACAATTCTGATAGCATTTCCCCACCTCTGCACATTGGAACTATCTCCTTTTCTGTTATTAAAAAGGGGAGAAAAGCATGATAGCTTCAGTATAATGGNCACTAGTCAAGCTATTTGAGAAGGGTTTTCCATTTCTCTTATCCATCTCTTCTTTTTTTCACATCACTAAACCAATTGCCATGAAAATTTTTATAACCTAAGGGATTTGGAGAATGTGTATATTTAGATATGAGTAGTGCTTTCCAAGTGAGGAATGGGACTGAGCACTCAGACTGACTAAGGGGAGGGTGGCTGTAACAGGGAGCTGGAAGGAGGCAGGACTTAAGAGAGTATACACAGGAACTTCAGAGTCTTTTCCTGGCTTCATTTCCTAAGGATCCACCTTTCAGCTAATGTGGAAGGAGGATTGTGGGGCATGATGATAAGAAGCACCAAAGCATCTTCTTGTGTGCAGATTATGTTGTTTCTTGATCTGAGAGTTGGTTACACAAATGTGTTCAGTTGGATTTGTGTTCTCCATGTGTGTATGTGTGAAATATTTCAATAAAACATTTTTTAAAAACAGCTATATCAGTTGCTTAAATGCTTTTGAAAATAAATTGTTTAAGCAATTGAAATAAAAAGTCTTGGGCCAGTGAAATGGCCACTTTGCATTTTATATCACAATTGAGATGAAGACTTTATCAGTCAGGGTTCCACCAGAGAAAGGGATAGAGCCAGTGATAGATAGATAAATATAAAGAAACGTAGGTAGGTAAGTAGGTAAAGAGATTTGTTAATGTCAAGTTATTGTGTTACGAGATGGGGGCAAAGTTCAAAATTAGTAGAACAGGCCAATAGGCTGGAAACTGGTGCAGGAGCTGACAAAGCAGATCTCATATGGAATCTCTTCTTTAGGACACCTCAGTTTTACTCTTAGGCCTTTCAATCAACTTGATAAGCCTCACCCACATTATCAAGGATCCATCTTTTTTACTTAAAGTCAACTGATCTCAGATATTAAGCACTTCTACAAAATAACTTCATAACAAGACCTAGATGAGCATGGGATTGAAAAAGTAGATACTACAGCCCACCAGACTTGCCAACAGACTATCCATCATAATGGGTTATGTAAGGATTATAGATTGCAACTGAAACTCAGCTTTCATTTTGTCAAGGTTATGTTGTCTCACTAGGAAGTTTGAAAAAAAAAAAAAAGAGAGAGAGAGAGAGAGAGAAATATGTGAAATAACCAGCTAAGGATGACAGGAAACTTTTTCTGTGTATCATATTCAGCAACTTAGTACTTTCTAAGCCTCCCCCAGCATGACCCTTGAGAAGAAATGCTTCATCCTTATTGTATTCTCAGAAATGAACTACATTCAGAAAGGCTGAAGAAATCTGTTCAATCGTTTGGAGCGATAATAGCATTCCAACAAGCAAAAACGTGTTTTTTTAACCAGCACTGAAATTTGCCAGAATTTATGTGTATGCAAAAAAATTAGAGGAGTCTGAATTTTAAAATTTCAAACTTGGCACATGTATTTCTCAAATGAGGCATGTGGGTTTTGCAAGTTTGCGGGGGCAGGGAGGAGAGAAGGGATTTATTTGGGAATGAATTTTACCAATAAGAAGAGAACTGAAGGTTCTGATTAGGTCACAGCATTTTAGGGATGTAATGACACACTCCCCCTTCTCTTGATTTTCCAAGATTGATCCCAGGCACTAGTAAAAGGGGGCATCTCCAGGTGCAAAGCCCCCCCTCTGATATATTCCTCCTTCCCCAAACCCCTGCAATGTCAAGTGAAAAGTGAGAGTGAAAGTCACTCAGTCGTGTCCAACTCTTTGTGACCCCATGGACTGTAGCCCGCCAGGCTCCTCTGTCCATGGCATTCTCCAGGCAAGAATACAGGAATGGGCTGCTGTTCCCTTCTCCAGGGGATCTTCCTAACCCAAGAATCGAATCCAGATCTCCAGCATTGCAGGCAGATTTTTTACCCGCTGCCTGCCTGAGCCAGCAGGGAAGCCCACAATGTCAAGAGTAGCAGTTAAAGAGCCTAATCTTTTCCTTGTCATTGTTTATTATCTTGATATTATAATAACAAGTCTGAGTTCATAATAACTACAATAGATTTTTTATTACTGAGCATGAACTAGGTGTCAAGAATAATTTATGTGTTTACCAATGTAATGCTCTTAACAGCTATGAAATAGGTCCTATTATTTTCCCCATTTTTTAGTTAGGGAAACTAAGGCACTGGTCCCATCACTTCATAGCAAATAGATGCGGAAACAGTGGAAACAGTGTCAGACTTTATTTTGGGGGGCTCCAAAATCACTGCAGATGGTAATTGCAGCCATGAAATTAAAAGACACTTACTCCTTAAAAAGAAAGTTATGACCAACCTAGATAGCATATTGAAAAGCAGAGATATTACTTTGCCAACAAAGGTCCATCTAATCAAGGCTATGGTTTTTCCAGTGGTCATGTATGGATGTGAGAGTTGGACTATGAAGAAAGCTGAGCACTGAAGAATTGATGTTTTTGAACTGTGGTGTTGGAGAAGACTCTTGAGAGTCCCTTGGACTGCAAGGAGATCCAACCAGTCCATCCTAAAGGAGATCAGCCCTGGGTGTTCATTGGAAGGACTGATGCTGAAGCTGAAACTCCAATACTCTGGCCACCTGATGTGAGGAGTTGACTCACTGGAAAAGACCCTGATGCTGGGAGGGATTGGAGGCAGGAGGAGAAGGGGACAACAGAGGATGGGATGGGTGGATGGCATCACCGACTCGACGGACATGAGTCTGAGTGACCTCCGGGAGTTGGTGATGGACAGGATGGCCTGGCGTGCTGTGATTCATGGGGTCGCAAAGAGTCGGACACGACTGAGCGACTGAACTGAACTGAAAGGAACAGCAAAGGTAGGCAAAGTGTTTCAAGTCACAGTTACTATGAGGCCAAGTCAAGATTTGAACCCAACCAGCCTGACTGCAAAGATCAGCCCTGAGCCATGCACTGGACTGAGGCCCTGGCATCAGCCCGAATGTGCTCCACACTTAGATACAAGTTGGAAAGTGATTCTCAACATTATTCAACTGTTAAAACATCTCCCCCCTCGTTTTTTACAACAGAGTTAAAATAGAATCTCTGAAAGATAACACACCCCATAATGTCGACTTGGTAATGAAAGCCACAGTGCTGAAGAGACACTAGCTAAAAACGTCTATCAGTCAGATGTGGGGCCTGTAAGTTTGAGTTTTAAATGTGTAGGGCTTCATCTGACAAACACAAGCTGCAATGGATAAGCCTTTCATTTGGACTTCTGCCCAAGGAGAGCTTACATAGGAATGAAATTAGGTAAATAATTATCAGTTTCTTTATTCTGACATATTTTGAGCAAATAAGTTCTTTTAAAAAATAATCTATTAACTTTTTTTTTGGTTTATAAAATACTGAAGGATAAGATTCTGTAGAAGGGGAATTCATAACTTGCTTTCAGTAAAATTCCATTTTCTCCAATATTTTGTCTCGAGACCAAAAAAAAAGAGCAGTGATAATATCTTTACAGAGGCAACACTGGTGTGGATTTTTTTCCTCTTAGCAGAACTTTAGACTCTGAAGAAGTATTTTGGTATGTTTATTTAAAGAACAACTAGATTTACTGCCAAATAGCTCTTCATGAAAGACATATGTAAATACAGCAGAGTAAATGAGATAATTCTATTTCATTTGAAAAACACTTTCTTAATTATGTGAACTTATTTGGAAGAATATGAAATGCTCTGTATTTACTTCTGTAAGAAGTTTGGCTGTGATATATATGGTGTAACCACAGCCAGGAGTTGAAACTTATATTAATATTGAATGCAAAACCATTTTCTTTTCTCTTTGTTGTATTTTTAATAATGGAAAATGGTATTCAAAAAATTGATCACCAAAATATCCTCCCTGGTGCTAAGTACTGCGATTTTAGCTTGATTTCATTTTTAATGTGTCATAATTTACATTTGCAATGTCCTAGTCTCTAACTACTACATTTTAAAAATGAATTAAATATATTTTTTTTGGTCAAAGGTAGCATTAAAATGCACACATGCCTTGTCTTATTTACCTCATAGAGCAATTCACTAGAAAATGTCTGTCTTAATGCCAATTTTCAGTAAATACCTAATAACTTTGTTTCTCAACATTCCAGGTATGAAACCAGCATATGGAAGCAATTTCATATCAGCTACTAGTTCAAAGCTTAAGACTCTGAAAAAATTTGAAAGATGACATTATCTATCTTTTACAAATAGGGAACTGAGGAAGCAAATGACTAAGTGCCTTGCCCCAAATTCCACTGTTAATGAGTAAACTCCATTCAAGGATATTAATTTCCTGTCTTCCAAAGTATACGCTCCTTCTCACTCCCTCATGCTGCCAACTCAAACCTGATTTGAATACTGATCTTGCTGGTTATTTTCTCCCATTTTATTAGCCTTAACAGCAACATATCACAATCCAAATAGTTGAAATAGGCAGTGTTGTTTGTTTGCTTGTTTTTAGTCACTAAGTCATGTCTGACTCTTTTTCAACCCCACGGACTGTAGTCCACCAGGCTCTTCTGTCCATGAGATTTCCCACGAAAGAATACGGGAGTGGGTTGCTATTTCCTACTNAGAGAGGGTATATTGGTGCTAAACAACTTTACAATATGGCCCACAAGACTAAAATGAATTATGTGTCAACTAGAAGAAAAATGGACCTGTCAGGACACAGTAAGGAATGAGCCTTTATACTGTCCCCTTAAGAGGAGAAAGCATTTTGGATACCTGAAGGTTGGTTAGTTGGAGGGAAATTTTTTTTTAACCACTGGAGGAAGAGCTCAAGCCAACGGTGTAGGTGCCAACACAGATTTCAAGGCATGTTTGGCACCCTTCTTCACTTCTCAGCAACTAAACCCCCTTCTCAGTGGGAGACCCTACCTAACTCTCAGCATAGAAACGAAAACTGCCAAATACCCCTTTTTCCCTTCTCAATAGTCACGCTCATCAACCCCAGACTCAGGACTCAGCATCAGAAAGAAGGAAAGATCACCAGAATGCTCCCAGGTGATTGTGGCAGCTGAAACAGAGAATGCCCAAGGCAAGTATGGCAGTGGTGCCAGCAGGAGAGGCTGAGTGTTGCTGGTATGGGATCAGCATGGAGGATTCCGATGTCACTTCACTGTCATCACTGGAGAGTTTCTACAATTTTCTTTGGACGCATTCGGCAACTGTTCAGACTCCACACAGTATGTTGTTTTTCCATTTTCTAATATCCTTTGTTTTTCATATTTTTTTACTTTTTATTTTTATTTGTAAGTTTTATTTTTACTTTAATTTACTTTACGGTACTGTATTGGTTTTGGCATATATTGACATGAATCCACCACGGGTGTACATGAACTTCCAAACATGAACCCCCCCCTCCCACCTCCCANAAGTCACTTAGCAGCAGCAGCAGCAGTCAAGGCTATGGTTTTCCCTGTGGTCATGTATGGATGTGAGAGTTGGACTGTGAAGAAGGCTGAGCACTGAAGAATTGATGCTTTTGAACTGTGGCGTTGGAGAAGACTCTTGAGAGTCCCTTGGACTGCAAGGAGATCAGCCCTGGGATTTCTTTGGAAGGAATGATGCTAAAGCTGAAGGTCCAGTACTTTGGCCACTCATGCGAAGAGTTGACTCATTGGAAAAGACTCTGATGCTGGGAGGGATTGGGGGCAGGAGGAGAAGGGGACAACAGAGGGTGAGATGGCTGGATGGCATCACGGACTCAATGGACATGACTCTGAGTGAACTCCAGCAGTTGGTGATAAACAGGGAGGCCTGGCAAGCTGCGAATTCATGGGGTCGCAAAGAGTTGGACACGACTGAGCGACTGAACTGAACTGAAAAGGTATTGTGACTCCATGGACTGTAGCCCACCAGGCTCCTCCATCCATGGGCTTTTCTAGGCAAGAATACTAGAGTGGGTTGCCATTTCCTTCTCCAAGCTAAAAGGTAGAAACCAAATATCTGTTAACAAATGAATAAACAAATTGTGTTGTATACATACAATGAAAAATATTATTCAATCATAAAAAGGAATGCATTATTGATACTTGCTACAACTTGAATGAATATTGAAAAGATTTTGCTAACAGGAGGAAACCAGACACAAAAGATCCCATGTTGTATGATTCTTTTTGTAGGAAATACCCAGAATAGATAAACCCATAGAGACAGAAGCAGATTAGTGGTTGGTTGTCAGGGAATGGGTAGAAGGGATTATGGGGAGTCATTATTTAATGGGTAGGAAGTAATTCTTCTTCTGGGATGGAGAAAAATGTTGAAACTGAAGACAGGTTGTGATTATACAACATTGTGAACACAATAAATGCCACTGAACTGCATCCATTTAAAAATGGCTAATTGTATTTATGTGAGTTTCACCTCCTTTAAAAGAAAATGACTTTCTAGTTAGCTCTCAATGGTTAAGAAAACTGTAATCATTATTTCCATTTCACTGAATGTTATTAGGAAAAAAACCCAACAAAATTGGATTGGTTTAATTTTAGATGAATGAACTCAAAGTTCATATAGGTACTCAATACTCCTCTGACATCAAAATACTCTATTTTCCTATTGGGAAATATGCATTCTTCCTCTCTGAGAAAGCTATTTATTATTCTCTACTCTTTCCTCAAATATCATTTCATACTTTCTTTCTCATCAAAATTCCACCTTTATCCCAAATGATCACCTCATCAATAATTCACTGAAAAAAATAGAGGCTGCCAGATGGCTATTCCCTCACTTTCTCATCAGCCAATATATAAACCTTCCTGCAGCAGACTCTACTAATCTCTTTCCCAATGACCGTTTCCCCATTTATCCCCTTCTACCAGACACCCAATTTGGATTAGCCAGCAGCCATGTGTTTAGGGAAGCTTGGTCTTGTCTATTTCCAGCAAATGAATCACTGTTGCTCAGCCAGCCCTGTTGGGCTCCATTCCCAGGTATAAAAGATTATTTTAGGCATGAGCCCGCAATCCAGTAGAGGCCCCTGGAGCCTTGAGGAAAAGGCTCTTTACCAGATTTTTAAAAAAGATATACAGGAGGAAGAACATCTCTTTTTTCGCAGGATGTTCTGACTGCACATAATGCTTGGAATTGTTGCAGTTACTGTGTAAGACAGTCAACACTGAGGATGGGAGAGCAAAGGATGGGTAACACCTGTGTTTTTGTTGACATTCTTGAGCTGTTGAATTAGCAAATGCTGGAACTGCTCCATCTCTGGACTTACTCTTATGTGCGATGATAGCTGGCCTTAACATATTACTATAATTGGGTTTCTGTTGAAGGAAAAAGCACCCTTATTTAACAAATGGAGAAGCTTTCTTCTATCAAAGGCCAGCCCTTTCACTTGGCTTTGAATCTCATCTTCTCTAATCTGTCAAAAGCCTTTGCTCCTGTAATTTCCACAGCCCCCCAGTCCCCTTCCATTTCTGCATTCTCTTTCTCTCTCTTACCCTTTCTGCATTCTCTTTCTCTCTCTTACCCTTTCTGGATGATTCTGCTCAACATATAAACATGTCATAGTAATTGCGTTAAACAAAAGCTGTCTGTTGAACTCTCCCCCACCTCCTCCTCTAATCATCACCCCATTTCTATGCTTCCTTTCCCACTCAAACTTCTTAAAATGATTGTCTACCCACACTGTTGTCACTTTCTTACAGTCTTCTCACCCTTTTTTTATTTTCTGAAGGAAAAAAAAATATTGGCTTATATAACTGGGGAATCAGAAGTAGATTTCTGTTTCACTGACAACTAGATTCCACAGCCTCCAAAGAAATCATAGTGTTCTCCTTTTACCTCTGTATCTTGATACCATTCCTATGTGTTGGCTTCATGATTTCGCAGTGCAGACAAGCGTTCTTCACACACTGGGAAAGATGCTACCTGTCACCTTCCAGGTTCAGGTCCTCAATAGTAAAGCAGTGTGTCCTCCAATAACAAGCTGGAAAAGAACTGTATTTGCCCCACTTGTGTTCATATGGCCACTCCTGGGTTGATCTTTATGGTCAGGAAAATGGGATATCATAATTGATTGGACCTAGGTCATGTGCTTCAATCCCATTCTTTCTAGTAAGGAATATTGTGGTTAATGATCCCAGGATTATTAAAAGATTGGAGCCCGAAGGAACTATTCTCCAGGAAAGGTAAACATAAAACAGAAGCCAGTTAAAATTCACCCTCCGTGTTCAGCACAATTACATCCTCATGCTCATGAGGATGTGCTTTCCCCCAAGTGTTCCTGCCTAATATCGTGTGTCTATTCGACATTAATCCAAAATGTACTTTCCCTCTTGAAAGGAGACAAGCTACAGTCATGTCAAGTTCCTACATCTGGCTTCACATTTTGTATATATCTCTCTGAATCAAATCCAGATGAGCCTCCTCATGATACAGACATGAGACAATTTTTAATGTACCCTCCGTAATATGTCTAAAATACAGGGGAAACAGGATAATCACAGTATTATTCTCCTTTAAAGGGCAGGGGGGAGGGAAACAATTTACAGTTGTCATAGACCATTGCAAACATCACATTTCTCTCAGTCAGCAATAATAAGGCCTATCCTGGTGATGCAGTGAGTGGAGGCGGAGGTTTCTGGTCTGTTTGATTCTGTTTCTAACCTCTGGGAGCCTTCTTTGTCCTTTTCTTCCATGGTCACCATCAAGAAAAAGGCTAGAAGGCATGCCTTTGGTAGGAGGTGTGCTATGTTTTAGTTTTGGGTGTATCACTAACTCCTCTATTTGTCAAGACCATTTCAGTTACATTACAGAAAACTAATGCAAATTGGTTTCCATTAAAAAGATAATTAATTGGTTCATTTAACTGAAAAGTAGAGGCAGCCTTAAATTCTGAGTCTTAAATTAGATTATCAGAATTCCCTTCCTCCCTCCCTCCCTCTCTCCTAACCTCTCTCCCTTTTATGCTACAGGGAAAAAATTCCCCGTGGCTGTGAAGAGGGCTACCCTGGATTATTTCCCTCTTCTAATCTCTGTTCTTCACCTCTGCCCCTTGCCCCTTCTACTCTACTAAAACTGATTGTGCCTAGGTTGCCTATGAGTCTCATTTTTCCAAATGCAATGGACACATTTTGGGGCATCTTTTTCAGTTGCCCAGTAAATTATTACACATTTGAGGATGCCATGCCTCATGAAAGACTTCTTACTGCTTCCAGAATACGAGTCTCTGGATTTCTTCCTGATTCTTAGTTCCCTTGGCTGGATTTTCATCTTCTTCCATTCCTCTAAATATCAAAATCTGACAGTCCTAGCAGATCTCATTAGGTGCCATGGTGGAAACACTAGTCATACACCAGTTTATGGCTCCCAATTTTTCTACATATACTACTTAGCTTATGTATCCAACAACCTACTTAATATTGTCACTTGAATACTTACTAGGCAACCAACAATTAATGCCTTCATCAAAAAAGAATGAAATAATGCTATTTTCAGCAACATGGATACATCTAGAGATTATGATACTAAGTCAGAAAGACAGATACCATGTAACATCACTTATATGTGGAATCTAAACTATGACAGAGTGCACTTATCTACAAGACAGAAGCAGACTCACAGACATAGAGACAGACTGCTGCCAAGGGGGAGAAGGGGTGAGGGAGGGATGGGTTGGGAGTTTGGGTTTAGCAGATGCAAAGTATTATATATAGAGTGGACAAACAATAAGGTCCTTCTGTATTAGATGGGGGACAAGAGTACTGGGGTGGGGTGCCATTGCCTTCCCCGAATATCCTGGAATACTATAATGGAAAGGAATATGGAAAGAATATACATATATATCTGAATCATATTGTATAGCAGAAATTAACACAACATTGTAAATCAACTATACTTCAATAAAATAAATTTTTAAAAAGGATGAATATATTCAAAATTAACTCCTCATATTCTATAGCTTCCCAGGACTTCCCTCTTCTTAATAAATGGAACCAGCCATCCATATGTTTAAGTCACAAGTATATTTAAAACTTTCTTTCACCATCTACCCAATCCTTCATAGAGGACAATTATTAAAGCCACCTCATAGTAATGTGAATTATTATGTTTATCTCCTCTTGTTGGTTCTCCTAGATTATCTCCTCCACAATCCACACCCACATACACAGCAATTAATATTGTAGAAGAGGTTTCCAGTGTCACTCAAAAACCACTCAAAAACAAATTGAGTCTTGGAAACCCTTGCAGAACTCATACTACAGAGAGGAGTGACTATTTAAAAACACAGGCTTCCCTTGTGCTAAAAGTTTTGCAAGCTGAGTTGGACTAGTACTACAAGCTACTAAATTCCTTGGCAATAAATAACTGAGGCAAGCACTGTAAAAATTACCTATCCTACCTGTGGAATGGGCAAGAACCCCTGTGTCTGAAGATACTTTCAGGTCACAGAGCTGGTTTGGTCTCTTTTCAGTTTTACAGCTAAAAACAAACAACAAATTCCTCGTCCTACCCCCATCCTAGACACAACAGACTCTTACATTGATTAACATTTCTGCTTTTAACAAGTTATTTCTAGCCATTCCTAGGTTTATGTACATCTTAAAATAGACTTCCCAAGTCTGTAATTTAGAAGCATGGTTACCCCCTGTTTTAGTTTGCTGGGGCTGCTGTTAGAGAACCACAGACTGAGTGGCTTAAATATACATTTATTATCTCACTGCCTTGGAGGCCAAAAGTTCAAAATCAAGTGTCAGTAGGGTTAGTTCTTTCTAAGGGCTGTGATAAGGCATCTCTTCTATGACTCTTTTCTGGCGTCTGGCAATCTTTGGTATTCTTTGGCTTCTAGAAGCGTGACTTTGGGCTCTAGAGCTTCATCTTCGCATGACTTCTCCCTGTATGTTTGTGTCCAAATTTCCACTTTTATAAGGATGCAGCCTTATTGGATTAGGAGCCTATCCTACGCCAACATGTCCTCATTTTAACTAACTACATCTGCAAAAACCATATTGCCAAATAAATTTGTGTTCTGAGATACTAGGAGTTAGACCTTCAATATTTGAAATTGGAAGGGACCGAATTCAACCATAATACCACCAAGTTGGGATATGGCAAAGCAGGGAACTCTGAGGAGTGAAGAAACATTGATTTAAACTCTGAATGAAAATACAAATATTCACCAAAAAGTCAGTTGATAGTTAAAATATAAAGTTAGGGATCCAGGCAGAGATTCCTAAGATCCATTTAATCTCCAAATATGTCCTCCGGGTCATATGAATATATAACTTTTCAATGTCTATGAGTTTATTTCTGTTTTTTACATGTTTATTTGCATCATTTTTTTAAATATTTGAAGTATAAGTGATATCACATGATATTTTTTCTCTGCCCAGCTTATTTAACTTAGCAGGACAATCTCTAGGTCCATTCATGTTGCTGCAGATGGCATTATTTCATTCTGTTCTACGCCTGAGTAATGTTCCTGTGCGCGTGTGTGTGTTTATCACATCTTCTTTTTCCATTCATCTGTCAATGGGCATTTAGGCTGCTTCCATGTATTGGCTATTGGAAATATTGCTGCTATGAACATGGGAGTGCATGTACATTTTCAAACTAAAGTTCTTGTTTTTCCCAGATACATGCCCAGGAATAAGATTACTGGATCATATGGCAACTTTGTCTTTAGTTTTTTAAGGAACCTTCATTCTGTTCTCCATAGTGGTTGTACCAATTTGCATTCCCACCAATAGTTTGAGAGCATTCTCTTTTCTCCACATCCTCTCTTCTCCAGCATTTATTATTTGCAGACTTTTTGATAATGCCCATTCTGATTGGTGTGATACCTCACTGTATTTTTGACTTGTATTTCTCTAATCATTAACAGTGTTGACCATCTTTTCATGTACCTGTTGCCCAGCTGTATATCTTCCTTGGAGAAATGTCTTCTTAGACATTCATTTTTCTTAAAATTGGATTATTTGTTTTTTTGATATTGAGCTCTGTGACCTTTTGTATATTTTGGAAATTAATCTCATCTTACATTTAGATCTTTAATCTATTTTGCATTTAATTTTGTATATGGTATTAGAGAATGCTTTAATCTTTTACATGTAGCTGTCCAGTTTTCCTAGCACCACTACTTGAAGAGACCATCTTTTCTCCATTGTATGTTCTTGCTTCCTTTGTTATAATTTGACCATAAGTGCATGGGTTTATTTCTAAGCTTTCTTTTTTTTAATTTTTTTTTTTTT
>SJYX01004173.1:132408-144411 GCA_006410675.1 Oreotragus oreotragus | reverse complement strand
GGTGCTCAGCTTTCTTCACAGTCCAACTCTCACATCCATACTCTCACATACATGACCACTGGGAAAATCATAGCCTTGACTAGACAGACCTTAGTCGGCAAAGTAATGTCTCTGCTTTTGAATATGCTGTCTAGGTTGGTCATAACTTTCCTTCCAAAGAGTAAGCATCTTTTAATTTCATGGCTGCAGTCACCATCTGCAGTGATTTTGGAGCCCAAATATTACAGAATACTAAAAATTCCGTGGGCTTTTGGTTATAGTCAAGACACTTGATTATTACACTCTTGTGTTAAAGTGGACAGTGTACTGGATGACGAACCTTCTGCAACACTGCAAGAGTAGATTTCCTTTTTAGCTATAAAGGTTCCTCATTTAAGAATTTGGAGGAAAATCTATTCTTTGTTCTAATTTAATTTTTCTTGATTTTTCTAACCCAACTCAGTACCTTTTCATTGTTCCCTTCCCTATTTCTGAGTCATTATGTTCCTGTCTTACAATGACCTTGCTCTTCCTCAGCCATAGAGACCCCTTTCACCCTTCAGGACTGGTTCAAGATCTCTGATTCACTGAAATCTTTCACCTGCCTCTGAATCCATGCACAGCACTTAGAAAGACACCTGCCTGCAGCAGCCAGATAGCACTGTCCTGAGCATTTACTAGGAGCTCAATAAAGAGTNGACCCCTTTCACCCTTCAGGACTGGTTCAAGATCTCTGATTCACTGAAATCTTTCACCTGCCTCTGAATCCATGCACAGCACTTAGAAAGACACCTGCCTGCAGCAGCCAGATAGCACTGTCCTGAGCATTTACTAGGAGCTCAATAAAGAGTTGTTGATTGACTGACGGCTCAGCAGTCAGAGGTGACCCACCAGATGGAGCAGTCCTTTATGCTGAGAAGCTGTAACAGTGACTCCTTTGTGCAATGCTTTCCAAGTATCCAGCTTAGAACACTGACTACGATGAGAACCCCAGATCAAGTCTGCATGCCAAGGTCGGGGCCAGACAGCGCAGCAGAGGGTGAGGCAGTGGGTGTGGGTTGGGTGGTGATGGCAGGGTCGATATGAGGATTAAATGACATAAATCAGGTAACTGCTTGGACAGATGAAGTATTCAGTTAATATTCTTAGCACTGATTGTATTTTCCTAATTCCTCTAGAGAGAATCATTTGATGTTAAAAACTTTCTAACTAATATTTAAACCCTAGTAAAAGAAAGTTCCCAGTAAGACACTTCTGTAACAGCAAATGATTAAACCACAGCAGTGGGAAATTCAGTCAAGTATGCAATTAGAACAAAGTTAATATATTAAATATGTGGGTGCATTTCTTTAAAAGCAAGATTGCTAAATAAAGACGTGGCTATGGCTTTCTGCCTTTACAGAAGAGCATTTTGCAGTGAGTCAGTTTAAGACAATTAAATGTTTCTAGCAATCTAGAGCAACTAACATCCAGGGCTCCAGCAGCAGCCCCTGCCTAGTGGTCCAGTAACTTCCTGCCAGATAAAATACGCTTTCAACACATTCTGCAACAGTCAAGCTTCCTGCTTGATGTCTTGTGTATTTATTACTGTGGCCCTACTCCTCTTTCCCCCAGCTTGACAAGCAACAAGCTCCCTGAACTGCCTTACCCTTCTAGGACCTGCTTATATTGTTCACCTATATTAAAGTCTTCCCTCAGCCCCCCAACTCAGCTCCTTACCTCCAGGCAGATTTTTTCCACTCCTCCCTCAATCTCTAGTCATCAGAATTCATTTTACAGTGGAAAGCTGGTCCCTCTCATGCCCTTCTGTGCTTACCTTTTGCGATAGCGTCTTAGGCTAAATTGCCAGTTTCTATTTAGGCAACCATTTAACAATTCAGTTTTCCTGATTCCAACTAACTATAAAGTGAAAACAGTATTTCTCTGTGGTTGAGGCTGTGTCATTAATCACTAAATAAAATGTTTATATTTGAAACATGAACCAACTACATCTATTGTCCAAGCCTGGTGGAAAGAGTTTCTAGAAAGTGCTCACCTCTATGACCTCAGAGGAGATGGTCAAGGGAGGATGACAGATGAGCACTGACTAAGGAGAACTCTGCTTGGAATCTGGAAGGTCACGTTGAAGTTGTAGACCTAACCTGATTCACTGACTGTGTGACCCAGGCTATATGACTCTGGGGCTTCACTTCTGTAGTTGCTAAGTCGTGTCCAACTTTTTGCGATGCCTTGGACCATAGACCACCAGGTTCCTCTCTCCATTGGATTTACAGGCCAGAATACTGGAGTGGGTTGCCATTTCCTTCTCCAGGGCATCTTCCCGACTCAGGGTCTCCACCAGAGAAGCCCATTCTTGAGGCTTTAGTTTTTTCATCTTTAAGTGCATTAGTCGGGTTTCAGAAGGAAACAGTTAAAGAGATCGAGGGCAGTTTGATGAAAGGAATGGTGAGAGTGCAGGTAAGGGTGTCAACCAAGGATTGAAACATGAACCAACTACATCTATTGTCCAAGCCTGGTGGAAAGAGTTTCTAGAAAGTGCTCACCTCTGTGACCTCAGAGGAGATGGTCAAGGGAGGATGACGGATGAGCACTGACTAAGGAGAACTCTGCTTGGAATCTGGAAGGTCACACTGAAGCTGTAGACCTAACCTGATTCACTGGCTATGTGACCCAGGCTATATGACTCTGGGGCTTCACTTCTGTAGTTGCTAAGTCATGTCCAACTTTTTGCGATGCCATGGACCATAGATCACCAGGTTCCTCTCTTCATGAGATTTCCAGGCCAGAATACTGGAATGGGTTGCCATTTCCTTCTCCAGGGCATCTTCCTGACTCAGGGTCTCCACCAGAGAAGCCCATTCTTGAGGCTTTAGTTTTTTCATCTTTAAGTGCGTTAGGCGGGTTTCCGAAGGAAACATAGTTAAAGAGATCGAGGGCAGTTTGATGAAAGGAATGGTGAGAGTGCAGGTAAGGGTGTCAACCAAGGATGGAAAGACAGCCCCTCCACACCCCCTGCCCTTACCCAGATGCGAAGAGACTCTTTGTCTTACCTTGACATGAAGAATAGGGGGAGAGGTAATGTAGAAGTGTTGTCACACGATCTAGAAAGAGAGCTTGCAGGGAGGGCCATCCTATACACTGAGGTCTTGGGCAGAGAAATACAGCTGCTGCCAACCTGTGTCCAGGCAGTGGTGGTGGGTGGACCAGTGGAGTAAATAGCCTGACCCTCCTCTCCTCTCACCTGCTGTACTTCTGTCTAGATGTTCCTTGGGCTGAACCCAGTGAAAAACCAGAGGGCAAGAAAACCTCGACAGCTAGTCCAGAGAGACCAACTCCCTGGAAAGAGCAAGTGGGGAAAGGGTGGAGAGTGGATATGGAGCGAGCAACAAAGAACTCTCAGGCGGAAAGGGTCTAATTCTATCAGTGGTTCCCAAATGCCAGCCCATAGATCAGTGTTGATTTGTGACAACATTTTTACCAGTCAGCAAGAAAAGGATGAAAGAAAACTTTTGAAAAGGACATTGTGAATTTTTCATGAAGCCAGGTTTATTCTATTTAGAGGACTGTCCTTTATTCTGAGATTATGATCATTCATATATGTTTGTGTTAAGAAGATGTGTCTTTAACAAATGGCAGTGATAGTACATGGGAATTACTGTGTTTTACTGTTTTTTTTTTTTTTTTTGTCTTGAAGAAAATTGAAAAATTGGCAGTCCTACAAGAACTAACCAATTATTTTTTGATGGAAATTCTTACTGGTTTATAAAATCTAAAAGCATAGAGACCTTCTATCTAAGTGACCTCTGATAAATTATACATTGAATGTTTTGTCAGGTGGCTATTCCAGAACTGTGTTCCCTGAATTCCCCTGGACTAAGTCCAAGATGGATTTGAATGCAGTATCAAGTCACTTTAGCACAGTTTCAAGATACTGTTATTCTGGACAAAACCCCACACTTGTAAAGGTCGACCTTTTACAAGATCGACCTTTACAACCTGTGAAAGGTTAACTCCTTTTCCATTTCCATAGCATCACCGATAGAGCAGAAGAAAAAGGTATTTGAAAGGAACTGTTGATTCAGGTTTTAATTTGTAAAAAGATTGTTGGCACAAAAGTTAAAGAGAAATGACTGTATAACATATGATAGCTTCATAAATATAACTTTAAATAATGGCTTACCTAAAACTCTTAATAGGCCAACGAATTTTAGTTCAACTGAAAGTGATTCAATTCATTTAAGTTCAAAATATATTCACTGAGGGCTCACCATTTGCCAGGTACTGTGCTAAAGAATGGGGAAATAGGTTGTAACCAGACATTCAGGATTAACACCCTCACCAGCTACTCAGTTTAGAATTTCTCTCCAATACAAAAGTCCTGGATT
This sequence comes from Oreotragus oreotragus, assembly GCA_006410675.1. Classification (NCBI taxonomy): domain Eukaryota; kingdom Metazoa; phylum Chordata; class Mammalia; order Artiodactyla; family Bovidae; genus Oreotragus; species Oreotragus oreotragus. The sequence continues at coordinate 140,047 of SJYX01004173.1, read as the reverse complement.
TAGTTTTATGTGAAAATGAAAGTCAAACTTTTGGTTAATTGAACACTTTTATGCTCACTCACAATATATTACTCTGTGCTTTGGGGCCTGTTCTTTTCTCCTTGATGAGGATTCTAGTAGATGTTAGAAGGAGGTAAGAGAAGTTCTAACCTATTTTCAAATACCCCGGGTCTATTTCAGACAATACTGCTTGATAAGTTCTCACAGACTGTGAATGGATAGTATTAGAGGAGAAAAGGGACCTAGTAAATAGTTGGCATCTTTCGTCATTTAAATTAAAGTTAGCAGTGAAACAGGTTCTGGATTACAGGAGACCTGAATTTGGGTTCATGTTATACTACAGAATGTGTTCTGTGACTTAAAATAGCCCTCTGGCATTTTGATTTTCATGAGTGGATTTCTTAAAACTTTGGGTATCACAGACCTCTTTGACTAACAAATTATATCTATCAACTCCCTTACCAGAAAAAAAAAAAAAAAAGCCTTTGTACATGCTTGCACACGCACACACACACGATAAGCACACAATTTCGCATTTACTTTCAAGTTGCTTGGGCTTCCCTGGTGGCTCAGAGGTTAAAGTGTCTGTCTGCAATGCAGGAGACCTGGGTTCGATCCCTCAGTCGGGAAGATCCCCTGGAGAAGGAAATGGCAACCCACTCCAGTATTCTTGCCTGGAGAATCTCATGGACAGAGGAGCCTGGTGGGCTACAGTCCACGGGGTCGCAAAGAGTCGGACACAACTGAGCAACTTTACTTTTTTCAAGTTGCTTAAATGTTTTTCTCAATGCTACTTGTGTAACCCAAATTATAAATTCTTTGTTTAGAGGGAATAGTGTATTCCAGCACCTTTACTTTATATTCTAAAATAAAATACCAAATGTTAATGAACAAGGGTATGAATATGTTATTGTTGCCTCTATTGTAAATCATGCAGATGAACAAGCGAATAATCTGCTGTTCCTAGAGACATGCCCCAGACTCAAAAAAATCGGAATGGCTCTTCTCTTTGGACAGCAGAGCAAGTAACATACACTCCCAGGGAAGCCTGGTTCTTGTAACTGAGTCACTCTAGTATACCTGTCACGCTGACTGTGAAGTAAAGATTTTAAGAATGAGAATATATTTCTTTCATAATAGAAAAAGAGAAAGGATGTAGCAAGGTGATTTGCTGTTAAAAGTGATTTTTTTTTTCTGTATAAATCATGATTATTTCTTGGACTCAAATTCATTATAAACAACCAAATAAATATTTTATCAGCAAGGAAGAGATGACAAGAGAGGTTGGGTAGGCAGCTAATAGGGTCTGCCACGAACAGCACACATAACTGATAAACTTTTTCAGGTTTTTTTCATTGATGTGAATTTCTTTACTCTGGGAATAAGTAAGCTTTTCATAGAGCTTTCATGTGATTTATCTTATATTTATAATGGCTTTTCTTTCCAGTTCCTTTACTGTCAGAGGGAAAAAGCATTTTTTCAACATCAGAGATGAAACCAGCTGTTAAGCATTAGTAATGAATTCACGTCTTCAGATGAGATAGTATCTTTGAAACCCTAGGGCTAAAGTCAACAGCTTTGTGCACATCATCTTATTTTGTCTTTTTTTGCACAAGTAAGGTGGGCCAGTGCACGCTGTACCTTCTGCTTGCCAAACACCTGCTGATTGATCTTCCCCAATAAATCAATTTAGACTGGGTTTGTTCTGAAATCACGGGGAGCAGGGAGAGTAATTCTGAATTAGTGTAAGATGTTGCTGAAAGAAAAAAAAAGCAGCACTGAGTATTTTCTGTGAATCTTGGTTAATAATCAAAGTATACAGGAAATATCTTGAGAATTGTAACCTTTGATTATTCCTCATTGATTAGCACTTGCTAATGAGAAGGATTGAATGTATTTCTGATGTTTTTAGGTATTAAAACATTATGTATTGTGTAGTTTCATGAACAATTTGTCTTGAGTTTTACCCATGCTATAGGCATCTACCAAAACATTAGTAGAATGTTTTCAGAGCCTTTAAAACATAATTTCCCCCTCTGTCTGTGGATACCCTGACCCACTTTTCAAATTGCTTCAATGTTTATGTTTATAACATTTGCTGATATCTTTTTTTACTAACTAATTTTTACCAGAGTATAGTTTATTCATAATATTGTGTAAGTTTTGGGTGTACAGTAAAATGAATCAGTTTTACATACATCCACTGCTTTTTAAGTTATTTTCCCATATAGGTCGTAACCGAGTGTTGAGAAGAGTTCCCTGTGCTGTACAGTAGATCCTTATTAGCTATCTGTTTTATACATAGTCATGTATATATGCCAGCACCAGCCTCCCGGTTCATCCCACCCCTAACTTGCCTTCTGGGTAACCCTGAGTTTCTTTTCCAAGTCTGTGAGAAGTTCACTTATACCCTTTTTCAGATTCCACGTAGAACTGATACCATATGATATTTTTCTTTCTTGGACTCTCTTTACTCAACATGACAGTCTTGAAGTCTATCATGTTGCTGCAAATGGGTGTTTTTTTTCTTTTTTGTGGCTGAGGAGTATTCCATTGTATATATGTAGCACATCTTCTTTACCCCTTCCTCTGTTGATGAACTTGAAGGTTGCTTCCATGTCCTGGTTATTGTAAGTAGTGTTGCAGTGAGCATCGGGGTATATGTTATCTATTCTAATTATGGTTTTCTCTGGATATATGCCCAGGAGTGGGATGGCTGGATCATATGGTAACTCTTCTTTTAGTTTTTTTAAGGAACCTCCATGTTGTTCTCTGTAGTGGCTGCACCAATTTACCTTGCCAGCAAGGAGATTTCCCTTTTCTCCACACTATATCCAGCATTTGTAATTTGTGTTTTTGATAATGGCCATTCTGACTGGTGTGAGGTGATACCTCATTATAGTTTTGATTTGCATTTCTCTAGTAATTAGTGATGTTGAGGATCTTTTCATGTGCTTTTTGGCTACCTGTATGTCTTCTTCGGAGACATGTCTATTTAGATCTTCTGCCCATTTTTTGATTGTTTGTTTCTTTGATATTAAGCTGCATAGGCTGTTTGTACATTTTGGAGATTAATCCCTTATTGATTGCTTCATTTGTAAATATTTTCTCCCATTCTGTGGGTTGTGTTTTCATTTTGTTGGTGTTTTCCTTTGCTGTGAAAAAGTTTTTAAGTTTGATTAGGTTCCAAAAAAATTTTTAATTTTTTTAAAAAATAAAGGAGAGGATGAAATGAGGAATTGCTATTTAATAGATAGGTATAGAGTTTTAGATTTGCAAAATTAAAGTTCTGCATATCAGTTGCACAAAAACATGAACATGCCTTACGCTACTTAACTGTAAATTAATAATGCTTAAAATGGTCAATTATATATATATATATCACAGATAAAATTTTAAATAACATAAAACAAATGTATAGAGCAGAGAAGTTATGGCACGAAGGAATTAGTATTAATTGTGATTAATATTATTGTGAAAAAGAACTGCAAAAAAGATTGCACATAATAAAAACTGTGAAATTTAAGAAAAGGAAAAAGCATAGTAAAATATTCTCATGAAGGAAAAGATTTTGATTCCTTTAGTTTAAAACATTTACCAAATATTATTTGTCTTAAATTTTGATTTAGTGGGACATTTAATAATGCAAATACTTCCCTTGTTTGTATGGATAATGCTTTGTACAACTGAGTTTTTAGTGACAGGATTATTTATTTTCTCAGACATCATTTCCAACTCGATTTTGAATATTTAGGTATGTTGACCAACAATGTTTTCATCCCCCCAGTGTATCCCAGTGTTTCAGTAAGAGTATATGCCTGTAAGAAGGATTTTCAGCTCAGCTTATGTGTAAGGTGATATAATTTTATTGCCCAAATTGAAGTTTTTCAAATTTAGTTTTGTGAATAAATTTTTGCTGTTCTGTATCTAGTCAACCACAAATGATTTATGATTGACATTGTTCAAAGCGAAGGTAATCTTTTGTCTACCAGTGAATTTTAGACTCCAAATAAGTAAACTTTTAGAAAAAAATTTTTAAAGTTAACTTTCAGTGATTAAAAACTTGAAGACTCTAATGATGCTGTTTCCAAAACCTAGCAAGGAAGTCCTTAGTTGAACCTGATGTTCCATGAGAAACCTTTTCCACGATCAATCTCCCCCTCCTTCAACCCAGCCTGGCATTTTCTCAGACTCCCCTCTTTACCAAGATCTGAAGGAGAAATGTGTTATGCATCCTTTTGGATCAGATCAAAGTGTAGCCACAATTTCCATAGTACATTCCATTGTGATAAGGTAAGCAGAGGACGATGAGAGAACTCTCTTTTGCTGTAAATTTCCACTTCTTTTAAGGTCTAACAGTCAAAATACTACTAAGAGGCATGGCCAGATATCAGAGAAGATGGCAAAGCTTGCTCAGTGGGACTCAGTTGCTTGTGAAATGACGAGATCATTACATCTAATTCATCTTACACTCTGCAGTGGGCAGTTGTCATGCCATGTCTTTCCCTGTTTGGAGTATTTCCCACGTCATGAACCCCATCTCCCCAAAGAATAAGCCAGGAGCTCCCTCTCCAGCCTCCTTTGCCCCAGTGCCCCATTGTAGGCATGTGACTGAGGCTCCCCAAATCTGGCACAGCAGCTTGAGGATTCAGCGTAAAGTAGAGTGATGTGAAAGGTACCAAATAGAAGGGAATCTGGCTGGGTGAGCAGGGTCATTCTGTTTTCGGAGGCTGCAGTGACAGGAGACTTAGGAGTAACATCTCAGGGACTTCCCTAGCAATCCAGTGGTTAAGAGCTTTACTTTCCAATTCAGGAAGTGCAGATTTGATTCCAGGTAGGAGAGCTCACATCCCACATGCCTTGCAGCCAAAAAGCCAAAGCAAAACAGAAACATTATTGTAACAAATTCAATAAAGATATTTAAAAATGGTGCACATCAAAAAAAAAAAAAATCTTAAAAAAAAAAAAAAAAAAAGAAATAACATCTTAGAGGAAGTAGGAGGGGCTGTGGGGCCTTTGCCCAGTGGCGGCAGTAATAGGTTCTCTACCAGAATCTGACAGGGAAGTTGGGTGTAGTCTCCGAGACTGATTCTCTAACTCTCCTAGGCATCCTCTGAAATCCATTTTCTCCCGAATACTAACTGGAATGGGTTCCGTTGGTTTCAAGTGTGATTACTTGTTTGTTTGACTTTAAGTAAGTAATTTAATTATCCTGAGCCTCCACTTCCTCCTCTCTGAAAAATGGAGGAAATGCTAACTCACTGAGGGCTGCCGGGGTGATTAGATGTGGTCATGTGGGAAAATGCTTAGCATAATGCTTGACCCATAGAGGGAAGTTGCTTTGTTTGTTTATTTATTTTTTAATCATCTTTTTAAGCTCTAGATTTTATGTTTCTGTGGTATAGCTCCTGGGAACTTACAACTAAGGAAAGAGCCTGAGCTCTTGACCATAGGATCAGAAACTCTTAGCATTTGTGGTGGCATTGGCATCACGTAGCTGCCTCTTACCTGGTGGCTCAGCCAGTAAACAATCTGCCTGCAACACAGGAGACTGCCTGCAATGCAGGAGACCTGGGTTGTGGGTTGCCATTTCCATTATATTTCAAACCACTTCAACCCATTCCATTGCCATTTCCTTCTCCAGAGATCTTCCCAACCCAAAGACTGAACCTTCGTCTCCCACATCTCCTGCACTGTAGGCAGATTTCTTTACCATTAAGCCACTGGGGAAGCCCTAGAGAAGATATACTATTACAGTTTATTTACCTTTTTATTTAAAAACTTTAATGTGGCTACTAGAAAATTTTAAATCAGATATTTGACTTTAAATTATATATTTCTGTAAGACAATGCAGCTCTAAGTGGTGGAATCAATCATGTAAGTGAAACAGACTAAGCATCTTTAGATAATGATTTCTGAGAGACTTAGGTGAATGTCCTCGGTCATCAATCAGTAAATGAAACACACACCTCTAAAGACAAAAAAGGAGATTCTCATACAGGACAGGCTATATCACACAGAATTTTGCGACAGAACTTGGACCTTCCTACTTCGTTAAGGAAATGTGTGACAGTATTCTGCCGTATTTTATAACAGTGATGTGCCAAAAGTTTTACTTGGTAATAGGTAGATTTGCTATGTTTAAATTCTGATTAAAATTTCTAATGAGGTTCTTTTTTTTAAACCTATGCCTTTATTCTTCTGTCAATTATTTGAAAATAATTTTAAAAATGAAAAAAAATTTAGATGAGTTTATATAATTCAGATGGTCAGTAATGATGATTATTTTCCTAGTATACTGAAGGTTAAGAACTTGAGTAATTTGAAAGTTACCTTATGGGTACTAGACTGTTTGCTTGTTTTTTTACCACAAAGCAGTTCTGAAATTGGACCATTCAGATCTCAGCATTACATGTTAAGCAGTCACAAAGAAAGTTATTATGGGAGACTTTTTTATAGATTTTCAGAACATAATTGTCAGAAAAGAATGTAAGAACACATTTGAAGGCAAAAGGCCAAATGCAGCTTTACTCAGAATTAGAAAAATTAATAAGATTCAGAATATAGCTTCCACCACGAACATAGATATTTCTATTTTAAAAAGATTCCAAGTAGAAATAGCCCCTAGGGAAAGCAGACTGTTCTAGAATTTATAGCATTTTCCTTAGGCATTTGAGGCAGGCAAAACAGGGCTTACTTTTTTCCAAAGAATGTTTCTGAACTACATCTAATTTTAAAATATCTTACAATTTAATTTTCCTTTGTATTAAATATATGATTCAGGAACATTTTCTTCCCTAACTGAAAAATGTGGCCAGCTATTCAATAAAAAACACATGAGAATCATTCATGTATTGACTGACTGCCGTTGATAGGTAAGGTCTAGAGCTAAAGCCTAGAGATAAAGTTGAATTCATCAAATTTTCTACCCTCCAGGAGCTCATAATGTGAAAAAGGTTGAGAACGGGAGGACAGATACTCAGATAAGTGGACTCCAATATTACAGAGATGAGAAAGGAGAAAGGAAAAAGACAGGTATTGAGTGACATCACTAGGCCATGAATTTTCAATATACTATGTCCCCCAAATTTAGATAATATAAAAGATATAAAAATGAAAGTGAAAATCATCCAGAATTTTACCACCCAGAGGTTGCCACATTTTATTATGAACTGATGGTGTGTGTTCCAGGCTCCCTCAAATTCATATGTTGAAGCTCAAACACCCAATGTAACAGTATTAGGAATGGGGCCTCTGGGAGGTCATTAGATTTCAATGAAGTCATCAGAGTGGTGTCCTTATGATGGGATTAGTGCCCTTGTAAGATGAAATCAGAGAACTCCCTCTTTCTGTTACCTTCTCTCCCTTCCTTCCCCCTTTCAACCATGTAAGGATATAGCAACAAGGCAACTATTTCCAAGCTAGTACCCAACCTTTTTTTTGAATATGCTATTTAGGTTGGTCATAACTTTTCTTCCAAGGAGTAAGCGTCTTTTAATTTCATGGCTGCAGTCACCATCTGCAGTGATTTTGGAGCCACAGAAAATAAAGTCTGACACTGTTTCCACCGTTTCCCCATCTATTTCCCATAAAGTGATGGGACCAGATGCCATGATCTTCGTTTTCTGAATGTTGAGC
>SJYX01004173.1:97039-112019 GCA_006410675.1 Oreotragus oreotragus | reverse complement strand
AAGCTGAAACTCCAGTACTTTGGCCACCTCATGCGAAGAGTTGACTCATTGGAAAAGACTCTGATGCTGGGAGGGATTGTGGGCAGGAGGAGAAGAGGACGACAGAGGATGAGATGGCTGGATGGCATCATTGACTCAATGGACGTGAGTCTGAGTGAACTCCGGGAGTTGGTGATGGACAGGGAGGCCTGGCGTGCTGCGATTCATGGGGTCGCAAAGAGTAGGACACAACTGAGCGACTGAACTGAACTGAAAGGTGAAGTGAAGTTTCACGGTCATCCACTGTGTCCTTCATCAGAGCCCTGCTCCATGCTTGCAGAGAAGGCTCTGTTCCATATACCAAGAGAACAGACATACCACTGATGATTTACAGTGAGAGCAAAGCCCTGCTTTTCACTTGACTTCCCTGCTGATGGTACCCTGGGCTGTTCCTTTCAGAGTTGTTGTTTTCATCACAGGCCACTTTTCCCTCCATTTGGTAACATTGCATTCACCTCTCCAATGTCAGCACATTGACATGTCATCTCTAACCTGCTGTGTTCAGAGAAATGAAAACAAGTGTTTGCTAGATTTTTATTTTCTTTAACAGAAACTACCTTCAAAAAACTTCCTTCCCCCAAAAGATTGTCAATCTTTTGAGAGTCACAGACTCCTCTGCACATAGAAATGTTTCTCACAAACAGGAGAATTTGTGAATTTCTCATTTCATTTATGGACCATAAACATAGGTTAAAAGGAAATAAAAGCAAGGCTCACACATTTCATGTTGAAGAAGGAAATGGCAATCCACTCCAGTATTCTTGACTGAAAATTCCCACAAGAGGGCTGTAGTCCAAGGGATTGCAAAGACTTGGATACAACTGAGCAAGTAAGCACACATTTCATGTAATGAAAATACCTTTTAAATCTTAATAAATCAGGACTAGAGTTACATGTGTGCATATCACAAGGACATCATTTTCTAGGATATAGCTTTTTCTATAGAAAAGTTCTGGTCATCTCTCATACAAGGTTTAGAAGAAAATTCTAAGTGGAAGCTATATCTTAATTCCCACAAGAGGGCTGTAGTCCAAGGGATTGCAAAGACTTGGATACAACTGAGCAAGTAAGCACACATTTCATGTAATGAAAATACCTTTTAAATCTTAATAAATCAGGACTAGAGTTACATGTGTGCATATCACAAGGACATCATTTTCTAGGATATAGCTTTTTCTATAGAAAAGTTCTGGTCATCTCTCATACAAGGTTTAGAAGAAAATTCTAAGTGGAAGCTATATCTACATTTTAAGGGAAAGGAGCCTTGTGTCAACATGCAGATTTCCTAATGATTAACTATAGATTGATTGTAGCAGGGAACCATACTTCCGTATTTATAGCCAGAGTTAGTTTGAATTTCTGTTTGAGTATGGTTAGAATGACCTAACTGCTTTTGTGTATATTTCTTGGCAAGAGAGCAGCAAAGATGACATTTCATTCCAGTGATTCTAAAAAAGGGCTACCTCAACTTCCCTTCTCACACCAGTATAATGTTCGGGGTGAGTATGTGATTTTGAGAATGAATGAATGAGGAACATTTTATTCATTCAACAAATATTTACCGAACACCTTCTGCATATCAGACCCTGCCCTGTGATCTGAGAAGGCATCCATGTTCAAAGAAAGGGATCATTCTCCAGGAAAGGAGAAAAAGTCTGTCTGATGTTTTTCCCCAGACATGAAGGAAAGGTTTTATTTGAAACGCCAAGTGAAGCCTACTTTATCTATAAATTCCATGAATTCTTTTGGAATGGGAGTAGTTAGGAACTCACCTGCTTCTCCCTGGGGTTTCACACCCTGAGGCCACAGATGTCCTGCTGTAACATTCTCCCATCTCAAATCGGGCCCCCTGAGGTACCCAGTCCGTGAGTCAGACATCCACTATCTCCATTCCTTAGACATTTAGAATCCCTGTTACTACTCTGCTGTCCCTGTTACTAGGCAACCACAATGGCTGAGGAAAGGACCGTTAGCTTCCCAGAGAAAAAGTTTCAATTACAAAGCCACAGTAACCTCTAAAAACATCGCACAAATCAGATCCAGGCGGGAGGGTAGATGAAAATCACTATGTATTCATCATTTCTGGAAAATGCACTCAAAGTGGGCCACAAGCAATGGGTTTTTGTGCTCAAACCATGACATGTTTACATTCAGAGCCAATGCTAAGGAAACAGTCACACTGTTTGTCTGAGTGTGTGTAGTCACAGAAATGGATTGGTTTACAGGCTGCCAATAGTTTTTATCACAGACCACCTCCCCTGTGATAATATTCCTTTCCTGGCACCCATAGGCCCCAGGCAGAAAACTGCACCTGGCCACATCCTAATTAAGGCTTCTGTCCTGATTTAGGATTGCAGAAGTGCTAAATTATGCTAATTAGCTGGTGATCTGCTCACTGTCACAAATCATCTGTAGCCACTGCTCCTTCTTCGTTGTTGTTTGTCTGAAAAACACAGCCACTTTCTCCAGCCAGTTGCTACATCTCTCCCTGGATGCATTTGTGGACCCAGGACAACTTGTATTCACTCCACTTCCTGCTCTGGCAGGAAGTACATATAGGACCTTTTCAGTCGAGAGACAGAATCACCCCTGAATCACTCTTATGTTCTGGGCTCACACAAACCTAATCTCACAGTGCATCCAAAATAAATTAGATTGGTAGGAGATAAATTGTTCTAATTACAGAGTTTATTTCTAGGGATGAAGCATGCAGACCAGATAACTGCAAGAGTAGTGAAATCAGTTCAGTTCAGTTCAGTCACTCAGTCATGTCTCACTCTTTCCAACACCATGGACTGCAGCATACCAGGCATCCCTGTCTTTCACCAACTCCCAGAGCTTGCTCAAATTCATGTCCATCAGGTTGGAGATGCCATCCAACCATCTCATCCTCTGTCATCCCCTTCTCCTCCTGCCTTCCATCTTTCCCAGCATCAGGGTCTTTTCCAATTCTTCATATCAGGTGGCCAAAGTATTAGAATTTCAGCTTCAGCATCAGTCCTTCCAATGAATATTTAGGACTGATTTCCTTTAGGATGGACTGTTTGGATCTCCTTGCTCTCCAAGGAACTCTCGAGAGTCTTCTCCAACACCACAGTTCAAAAACATCAATTCTTTGGTGCTTGGCTTCCTTTATAGTCCAGCTCTCACATCCATACATGACTACTGGAAAAACCATAGCTTTGAGATGGACCTTTGTTGGCAGAGTAATGTGAAATCAGTGGTAGCTTATCAACTAAAGAGTATGGTAAGCATTTACTTCTCCAACAGAACTTTGTCACCCAGATTCCTGGTAAAAACAAGTAAACGCTACAACTAAAGTTATGAACCAATGAGCAGTTGGTGTTCTAGGAGGCAAAATCAACACTAATTAGGTGGATGTGGAAAGATAAAAACTGGGGTATTGGCCTTGCCTCTAGTTAGCAGTCTGTGTGAAATTCAGAAAATCATCTTACCTCTTTGTGACTTTTTTAATATAAAAGACTCAACTTGAGTTGTTTCTGTCACCCTTCCAGCTATAACATTCTGTTCTGTTTCCCTAGCCCATCTTATTAAAAAACCCATGGACTGGATTACACTTGACTGCCTTTTAGAGGAATGTGCAGATATTCACTGTGTGGTTGGTTCATACCAGTTTTTGAAAGGAAGGTCATCTCAGTAATGGCTGGTGAAAGGCAGTGTAAGCACTAATTATTTATAATGCTTATTAATCTTATCTTACATCTCATGATCAAAAAGAGGTGAGGAGATATGGCTGGTACAAAAACAGACTTTCAAAAAGTCCTTGAAAAACAAAGTGACCTTTCCAGTATTACTTCCCCTTAAATGAATGCTACAGGGAAGGATTTCAGAAGGAAGTGGTGAAGAAACTAGCAGGTTTATTGAAGACATATTAGTCTACAGAATTTTTGACTGAACAGGTGAAATAATGAAATAAATGATTCTATCCTTTTGTGGTTAAGTTGAAGGAAAAAACTTATTAATGAAAGTCATTGAAATGAACTCATTTTTTAAAGATGGACTAAATCTTGAGGATAAATTACAAAATTTCCCTCTAGACTAAAGGAAAAGGGGGGATTTTTAAATTTTCTAGAAATAAATATAAATCATTGGCACTTTCTCCATTAACAGCATTTTAAATAAAAAAAAAATCTTAATCTCATCAGGGCTCTTAAAGACCACTCTGCATACTCTGAAAACTTACTTGTCTGTCAGGAGTACATCTTATTTTAGAATCAGAAATCATATATGTATATATAACAAAGAATCCTAAGGAGTATACATAATTTATGTGCTCTCTCATCCTAATACTTAGCAAGATTTCTTGTTAAACTTAGGTCAGAGAAGAAATGAGATAAGAAATAAGACCAGAAAAGAAGGTAGAAGAAGAAACATACAATGAGCAGAGAGCCAGACAGGACAGACGGTAGATCACAATAAATTAGAATGGCCGGGGAGAGAAGGCAGCTGCAGTGGGGTTTTGAGAGTTTCTGCTAGGGAAAGAGCCCTTTGGCTTTTATCTGTCCACTCACTCTCAGTTCACTAGTTCACCAAACGTTGAAGGCCCACTGTGCGCTAAGCACGGTGTGAGGCATAAATCAAATCAGTACTGGTCCCCATTCCCTCGGAACCGATCGTTTCATCAGGCTGTCATTCTAATGGCCATGAATGTTCTATTAGAAAAAAAGTAAATGAGGAAAGTGTTGGATGTTCCAAAGGGTGTCCTGGCTTCACAAATCCCAAGCACCAAAAGAAAGAATAAATGAATAAGAACAACAAAAGTACCTCATAGCTCTTCCTCCTGTAGAGGCGCAGTTCTGTGGAGACTAAGGACCACTTTTCACAGAGTTGACCTAGGGAGGCTAACTATGTTTTCATTGTAATAGACATAAGGTGGCAGTGCCCATGGCTGGGAGTCAGGGTGTGTCTGACCTGGGGGAGGACAAGAAGAGGGGGCAAAGGGGAGAGAGACCACCGTAACGTTTCACAAACAAGTCCATGGACCGCTAAAAACCCAAACCTCTTTCAGTTGATTGCAACAGCTTTCCTTGTGTTTCTCTCAAGAATTAGCCAGCTCTCTTGCCATTGTTTTTTGTGACCTCTTCCCTGTGTTGCTGATTGCTTGACACAGTGGGTCTAATTATCTCCAGGCTTCCAGCATGCTTTAATGAAGAGGGTTGTTTATCTGGGTGAGCGGAGAGGCTTGCCTACCCCTTGGTCCTAAAGTCTTTCCTCAGAAAACAAGAATAAAATTAAAAGCCGTTACCTGATGAGCAGGAATGTCAACTTTTCATCTCTGGCTTTTTTTAGTGGAAGAAAGTCAATATTCTTTTTCCTTCCTCACAATTTTATATTACATGAACATTTGTCATACTAGGAATCCCAAATTGTCTCTTAATGCCCCTGTAAGAATTGTCTCTGTCCTTTGTGTTCAATTTAGAGAGACAATAAATTCATGTACTCAGCACTCACCGTATAACACAAGGAGGGACAAATACTATACAGACAAAGGACTGCATAGCCTCTGAACTTGGCTATTCAGCAACTGGATTCTGGGACTTAGAATCTCAAACAGGTGATATAAGAATAAAATAAGCAATTGAGGTTCTAGTTATCCATATGCTCATTTATTTTTTCCCAGAAACACTTACTGAGGCTCTGCTGCATGACAGGGATTTTTCTAGATGCTGGTGATATAGTGATAAAAAGCAAGACAAAGTTGCTACCCTCAAATATTTCATACTTTAGTTGGTGGAATCAATAAAAAAATTACAGAAGATAATTTCAGATAGAAACAAGTGCTGTAGAAAATAAATCAAGAATGTACAACTAGGAACAGGAGACAGCATAGAACTAAAACACAACGGATGGGAAAGAAGCAGCATAAGGACCTTTGCAAGGAAGAGTGTTCCCATGGTCATAGAAACACGCTAAGCAGCAGCATTAAAACCTGTCTGACCTCGTGTCTTTCTGTGCTCCCCTTCACAGAAAAAGTCATCCAAAAGTTGCCTATTTTTCCGTCTCTCTGAGTCTTCTCCAGCTATTCATAGGACCCACTGGAATGGCTTTCATTCGGGCCACAAACAACCTTCAGTGCTTCTTAGTCCCTGGAATGGCCTTGGTTGCTGTCCATTTCTAACCAACTCTAACTGCAAACTCTGCTGATTTCATGAGCCCCGATAGACTGCCAGTTATTTCCTTTTTTCTTTTCTTAGCCCAGATTGGTTTCTGTTGCTTCGAACCCAACTCTAATTCATTCACTTCAATTTTTCATATTCCTGTTGATTTTTATTCAGGAAACCCAGTTGTTCAACCTACAGCCCAGTTCTCATTCATGATTTTGCTTACATTCATTGCTTTCTTTTAACTGTTACACTGTCTTTTTGAGGACATATTTGTGTTCCTTCTGTGACTGACAAACTGTTCTTTCATAGTTATTTATTTCTTGAGAGTAAATCACTCATTCATTTAAAAACATTTGTTTCATGTATGTTCCTATCACAGTGTAAGATATTGGAGTTAGACAGGTAAAAACAGTAATGGTTCCAAGAAATTTCTCTTTTGGGTTAATATATTTTAAAATATTTTTCCTGTTTTTCCAAATACTTTGCTACACTAGGTTCTATTGAATCTATTTAGAGTCTCTAATTGTATCTCTATTAAAATTTCTTATAGGTTAGCTGTAAAATTAAATATAATTTATTGAATATTATATTTTATCTCTAATTTTTTTTATACTTCTAGTAAAGAATCTAGACTCAAATAAGTAAAACCAAACTAAATGACAGTAGAGAATCTTAAGAAGCTGTTTCTCAGGAAAATCATCTCTCCTAGGAGTTTTTTCATGGCTCACGGCCAAATAAATGAACATGTTTTGATGAACATTGTATTGTAAAGGATACTTTCAGTTACAGGTTACAGGAAAGGCAATCATGGCAGTTAACTCATAAGGGAGTTTGCTGGCTCATGCGAGTAGAAGGTTCAGAGATTAAAAATACTTCAAGGTCAACCAGAGATGGTATCCGAGCACAGTGTCTTTCCATCTTGCCATTCTTCTCTTACCAGCATTGGCTTCTTCTGATGACTTACTTTCCTCATGGGCATAGAATGGCTACCAGTAGTAAATGTGATTCCAGGTGACTTTGTTCACAGCTAGAGATAGAGAAAGAGAGTTGCTTTCCCTCATATTAGACAAAAGTCATAGGTTTTGTTCTAACTGAATGATCCTAAGTAGCTGAGTTCCATTGACTTGGAAAATGTGATTAACTTAAATCTGAAATATATGTCCACTGTAAAACCAACTATTGTGGCAATGGGAAGGGATCTGGGAAAACCCATCCTTTAGGATTAAGGGTGGGGTATCAATGCCATTCAAATCCCATGGCTACTACATAGTGAGGAAGGATGAAATATATTTGGGAAGCTTTAACCATCCAGTGCCGGAGAAGGCAATGGCACCCCACTCCAGTACTCTCGCCTGGAAAATCCCATGGGCGGAGGAGCCTGGTAGGCTGCAGTCCATGGAGTCACCAAGAGTCGGACACGACTGAACAACTTCACTTTCACTTTTTCACTTTCATGCATTGGAGAAGGAAATGGCAACCCACTCCAGTATTCTTGCCTGGAGAATCCCAGGGATGGGGGAGCCCGGTGGGCTGCTGTCTATGGGGTCGCACAGAGTCGGACACTACTGAAGCGACTTAGTAGCAGCAGCAGCAGCAGCAACCATCCAATGCAGGCATATATTTGCACATAATCTTTATATAATTTGCATATGCATTTCTTATTTGGTTATTTTGTATTAGAAATAACAATGATACCTTATAGGATATTGCCATATAAGTGATTTACATTTTTTTTCATGTTATCTAGACAAGAAAATATTCAGTAAGATTAATTTACTATTACAATCCTTAAGGTCATTATTTCTCTATTTTTGTGTTTTTATTCTTCCTCATTGAGGTATATACCAGGAAGGGAAACAAAAATTAAAGGATAAGAACACTTAATATTTTTATCTCAAATATAATTTGAGGATCACTATTTTAGATAAAACTATAAACAGTGGCCCTATAGTAGTTTATATATCATTTATCTTCAGAATACAATATTTCTATTTAAAATACACTGTACTCACTAAGCCTATTATATTCGTAAAACTACCAGTCATTTTGTAGCTATAGATTAGAAATTATTTTGAAATGCTTTTGTCTAATGATATGTTTATTTTATAAACAGTGGCCCTATAGTAGTTTATATATCATTTATCTTCAGAATACAATATTTTATTTAAAATACACTGTACTCACTAAGCCTATTATATTCGTAAAACTACCAGTCATTTTGTAGCTATAGATTAGAAATTATTTTGAAATGCTTTTGTCTAATGATATGTTTATTTAACTTAAGAAAGACATTCATTTTAATCTCTCTATTCCAAGAATGATGAAACTTCATCTTTACTCTCATACAAACAGCAACAAAACAAAACATCTTGATTATGTCAAAAATTCATAAAATCTTCCTTCATATTTCCTTCAGTCTTCCTTCATAGTTCATTTCATTATTATTCTTCACTTTTTCTACCATTCATTGAATTTATCACTTGATTGAATACTCAGTCTGTACCAGGCACTGCTAGGCACTGGAAGTATGTGTGTTTGTGTTACTTGTACAATGGACAAGGATTTGAGAGGCTTCTATACTCTCCCTGAGGTGCCTAGAACACTGAAGGAGGGATAATATGAGAGAAGTACACACATTTCCCTTACAAAAAGACTAACATCAGGCCACTGAGTAGCAAGAAAGAGGTCTCAGCTCCAACTGTGAGAATCTGAATATGACTGACAAGTCACCTCTTTAACCTGGAAGTCACATCTTCATCATTATCCTTCACCAAGAAGACACTTTGGAACTTGATGTGAATGTGAGTTGAAAGTAAATGACAAAGAGGAAAGACAATTGGCACCATCTGTACTCACTCAAAGCAGGGGATGTTTTGCCATTCCAGAAGCATTCATCATTATAAGCTATCAGTGCAGTAGAGAAACAATTCCTCTTAGAATCTGCCCTTTTCAGCACAGGACAGTATTTGTGTTTCATGGAAAACATACACAAATTATTCAAAAATCAGTTACTCTGAAACAACTAAAAAGCATTGACAATGTTGTATTTATTGTTTTAATTTTAGGGAAGAAATTAATTATTAACTGAAATCTGAAGAAAAGAAAAGAAATTTGATCTTGGAGTGGTTTATGCGTGACAGGTCAACAATAAGGGAAAAAGTTTAAATAGAGTAACTTAAAAAGGCAAGCAATTTTGTCACAGTTCTAAATTTTAAGAACACTCAACCTATACAACACAGGGAGAAAAAATGCTCACTACCTACCAGACATTCCTCAGCTGGTGAATTATTATTTGTCCCGATAAGCCTTTATTATTATTTTATGAAAAAGTTTGCGAGATGCTTACTGAATCTGAAATAAATTAAACAAGAGTGTGAAGTCCTAGAAACTGGTAAAATGGAGCTACCTTCCCACTTTCAAGGTATTGCATTTATTATTCATCATTCAAAGGATTATTTTGGCCATTTGGAGTTTCATCAGTAAAAGAAGTTACGTGAACTGTAAATCCCAAGATTGGATATAAATTATAGTTAATTTATTATATTACAGGTAGAGAATATAGATTAAGAAAATAATTCAAGAGAATAAAAAGCATAATTAAGTGCCTTAACAAATGTCACTCTTAATTTTAGCTACAATTAATAAACAATTATTGCTTTCACCTAAAGACTCTAGTAAAAACATAGTAACTTCTAAATTGGTTTCTAAATTTTAATTACTAAATAAATTTTGGTGACCTATACCACAAGTATGAAACTTAAAAATAAAAAGAGTACATTGACATGAATGTGTGCCAAAACCAATACAGTACTGTAAAGTAAAATAAAGTAAAAATAAAAATTAAAAAAAAAGAAAATATGAAAAATGAATAAATAAAAAGAGTAGAGACCTAGCAGTTCCATTCCCGTGTCTGCTTTTTCAGAAGTATATTGTTTTATACATTTTATAAGATTAAAATGTCATATGCACTATTATAAGAATTTTCTATTTGTAATTAATGAGATGACTGTGCTCAGCCTTTCAGGAGCCATCTTTCAATCTGTGCTGCTGGAAACAGGCAATAAACAAATATTTACAATAAAATATGTGTTGATGATAAGTCAACTTTTTCAAGAGAACACCATTCTCTAGGTAGTAGACGTCAGCTGTTCCTTTAATCAAGACACGGTTTAATAAAAGGCAGGCTTTCTGAGGCTGCGACAAGAACAAATGTATCCTCATGATAGAATGGTTCCCAAAATAAGCTGTCATGTTTGGCTGCTTTCTGTGGGTAGATTGAATTTCATGAATGATCCTCCTGTCATTTCACACATGGCAGATTCAGCAGAGCAACAACCAAACAAAACTGCCAGTGGAGGTGGTTGCTCAGTTACAACTACGGGAACTGCTTTCATTTGGCTCTTGATTTACCTAATGGCATTTTTTTTAAAAAGCAAACATAAATCTCACATTGAGATTTCATGAATTTTGCTTATGAAATAAAAATATACAATCAGACTCCCTTCGTTGAAGTTCGAGATGCAAAGGAGATCAGAAGCACAAATGAGATGATACTACAGGTTATCTTAGGCTAACAATCTCTCCTTAAAATAACGTTTCTCCATTTAATTGACAACTTCAGAAATGAAATTTTAAAGGCTAACTAGTCGTTACAGTGTATGTCCTCAAGGCTTTTTATGTCTTTTAAAACTTATCTTTAAACATATATCCTATTTACATTTTTCATTTTAACACTGTGGTGGTGATCGTTGTTATAGATGTTTCCCATATAAATAAAGTAAGACTTGGAAAAGTTAAATAATTTACCCAAGATTTCATGGCTATGAATTAGAAAGCCTGAAATTCATATACATGTCTTTTTGTTACTAAGATCTGTACTTTTCATCACTGTGCTATATGTATTTTCTATAGTCCACCATCACTCAAAATGTTCATTTTAGTTCAGTTCAGTTGCTCAGTCATGTCTTACTCTTTGCAACCCCATGGACTGCAGCACGCCAGGTCTCCCTGTCCGTTACCGACTCCTAGAGCTTGTTCAGACTCATGTCCATCGAGTCGGAGATGCCATCCAACCATCTCATCCTCTGTCATCCCTTTCTACTCCTGCCTTCAATCTTTCCCAGCATGAGGGTCTTTTCAAATGACTCAGTTCTTCGTATCAGGTGGCCAAAGTATTGGAGTTTCAGTTTCAGCATCAGTCCTTCCAATGAACATTTAGGACTGATTTCCTTTAGGATGGACTGTTTGGATTTCCTTGCAGTCCAAGGGACTCTCAAGAGTCTTCCCCAACAACCACGGTTCAAAAGCATCAATTCTTTTGTGCTCAGCTTTCTTTACAGTCCAACTCTCACATCCACACATGACCACTGGAAAAACCATAGCTTTGACTTGACAGACCTTTGTTGACAAAGTAGTATCTCTGCTTCTTAATATGCTGTCTAGGTTGGTCAAAAATGTTACCAAGGATATTTATAAGTCATGAAGTAGAGTACTCAAATTCATCCACTGAATATTTAATCAAAGGCCTAGCAACTACAGGTACTTCTGGAAACTGAAAAAGTTTTCCCTCCCTGCCATCTCACTGCCTCCCATCTTTTCAAGAACAAAAATTAGTTAACATAATCTCCAACTTCACTTTTTTTGCATCTACTTTCTATTGAATGCAAAAAGTCATGACAACTTAATTTAAGGATTGGTTTCTCTTAAAACTCTTGTCATCAGAAGGGGTTGTTATTTATATAAATGGCTGGCTAGACTTACTTTGTGTGTATGTGGTAGAATTTAAAATATATATACTTTTAGAAGAAATTATTTTAGTTGAATTATTTTCATTTTAAAAATATACATAATGAACCTCAAAGATATCTTTTTATGTCTACTGAGAGAACTAGGAACTTCCCAGGGATCCTTTTTTTTTTTTTTTTTTAAAAAGCCTATAATTTGAAATAATTCCAGATTCATGCATACATGCTCAGTCATATCTAACTATTTGCCACCCAAAGGACTGTAGCCTGCCAGGCTCCTCTGTCCGTGGGATTCTCTAGGCAAGAATACTGGAGTGGGTTGCCATTTCCTTCTCCAGGGGATCTTCCCAACCCAGGGATCGAACCTGCCTCTCCTGCTTGGCAGGAGGATTCTTTACCACTGAGCCACCTGGGAAGTCCTGTGTTTAATTACTGCCTTAGTATTTAAGTGCTCTGTGAATAGTACCAGAGCTGTTCCTAGTGGATCAGTTCTCATCTTCCTACTAAGATGTATATGAACTTTCCATTGACAACAGTCTTTCCCTTTGTACTTGTAAACTGAAGTCTGGAAGTGAAACAGCCTCTCAACTCTTTTATGGAAAGCATCATGAATTTTATTTCTTGTGACTTGCCAAGGTTGGGAACTCTCTGAACTTTTAACATAGATTTCTTGACTTCTCTTAACTGATCAAATTCAGACAGTAAAAGCTGATAATAAGAAAACAAACTCTGACTTTGGGCAGAAGGGGAAGCAGCTACTCAGTTTTGTTTAAAACAGAATGTGTAGTGGTCACTCAAAGATAAGTCGACCAGGGTAAAATTACAAATGAGGTGGTAGGCTTCCCCTCTCCTTCACTCCTCTATTCTGGCCTTTCTCTCCAGCCTATTTCGTCTGCAACTAACTCTGATGTCGTCACCTTCCTTTGTATGAGAAAGAAAGACTTGGTAGATAAGAACATAGACATATTTTGTGCACTGCTGAATTACTCGTTCTGTGAAAATCTCTCCTTAGTGAATGTGTAAATAGAATCTCTATAAGGAATTATTAAATTTTCCCTCTAATTATCATAATAATAAACATTTAAATGAGTAGAAGTAAGTCATGTTACCCTCATCTCTGTCAGCGGCCTCTCCTGAGGTGGGATTTAAAGTGATAAAGGCAAAGTCAAAGAGGCAGAGGCAAGGTAGAAAGGGAAGAGAGGCCTTCCATATTCCCCTAAATGACAATTTGTGGATCTCTGGCCATGCCTCGTAAGCAGGGAGCCAAATGAGACCTTTTTAGACAAACGACTTACATTAGCAGAATGCTCTTAAGTTTTTGATCACTTTCACTCACATTAACACAGAAATGCTAAGTAGCAAACATTATTCTAGAGGAGGCAACAGAGGTGTCCTCTGATCGCCATAAGCAGAATGAATGTGCCTTTGTACAATACCGAGCTCTCCACACTAAACATTTTCTAAGAAAAAATGCATCCCAGGGTCAACAGGAAGATATTTATTTTATCTTTCATAGAATGTAGACAAGTCTGGACATACATAAAGTGAAAGTGAAAGTGAAGTCACTCAGTCGTGTCCGACTCTTTGTGACCCCATGGACTGTAGCCTACCAAGCTCCTCTGTCCATGGGATTCTCCAGGCAAGAATACTGGAGTGGGTTGCCATTTCCTTCTCCAGGGGATCTTCCCAACACAGGGATCGAACCTGGGTTTCCTGCATTGGAGACAGACGCTTTAACCTCTGAGCCACCAGGGAAGCCCCTGGACATACATAAGCAGGTGCTCAAGTCTATATACGTACAAGTACATGTAAGTAAATTGGCATCGAATTTCCAATCTTTACTGGGAAGTCAAAGCAGAGGCGTATTCTTAAGAACGCCACTACTAATTGAAAAGTGAAATGTTGAGTAAGTAGCCAATAAGATCTCGAACAAGAATAACAAGCACAAATACTAGAGCTGTTGTCAACTTTGTGTGTCAAAAGTGAATAATCCTGAGATCAAATTTCCTTTCGGCTGTTCTAAAATCTACTTACTGCCATATAGTATATGATAACCCATTTATACTGGAATCTCAAAATAAACATTGGATCTCTGTACTATAAAATATAGTATGTTAAAGACACAATTCTGTATATTCAAAAGGCTCTGTTGTAAACTTTGGAGATAGAATATGCCACAGAGGGCATTTCATTGCGAGACAGTATAGTACAATAAAATGGCTATAAGCAAGGCTGTGGTCAGGATGTCAGACAGGCCAACAAAGGTCTGTCAGGTCATACTCTCATCTGAAGGTGCAGCTGGGGAAAGACGCACTCAAGCCTGCATGGCTGTTGGTAGCATCCACCTCCTCATGGGCTTATGGACTGAGGATCAGTTCCTTGCTGGATCTTGGCCAGAGCCTTGTCAAGGTTCCTTGTCAGGTGGGCTCTCCAGCATGGCAGCTTATTTTATTTCTTCAAAGTATGCAGTTGAGACAGCAATAGGAGAATCTGCTCACAGGTAGAAGTCACAGAGTTTTATGACCTGATCTTGGAAATAACATCCCATCTCCTTTACTATATTCTCTTGGAAATAAGAAAAGGGGACTCACAAGGACAGTGCACACTCGATGCGGGAGGGGATTTCAGGGCGTTATGAATACCAGGTGGCTGGGACCATTCGGGGCCATCCTAGAGGCTGCCTGTCATACTAACACAGCCTTCTAGAAATTATTTAAATAATGATTTCAATATTTATAAGGGGTAAGAAATACACTTTTGGACAAAAAAGTAAGAGGAAATAACACCTAAGAGCCATTCAAACAGCCTCATCTTAAAATACTTTTTAAAACTCAGAAGAGAAAATGTAAAACAGTGATACAAAAAAGCAAACTAGAACAATGTATTACTTTTCATGTGCCAAATTGGAAAATAGTGAATATTTAATAATACCCAATTTGGGTAAGGATAAGCAGGTACTTTGCAATCTGTTTATGAGGTTAAACATTTCTGGTGGCAGTCTGGTAATATCAAGATTTGCATATCAAATTATCAATAGTAGTTCTAGGTATTTACTATACAGAAATAATTAAG
>SJYX01004173.1:22205-95408 GCA_006410675.1 Oreotragus oreotragus | reverse complement strand
CAGGGTCCTCATTACCATCTTTCTAAATTCCATATATATGTGTTAGTATACTGTATTGGTGTTTTTCTTTCTGGCTTACTTCACTCTGTATAATTGGTTCCAGTTTCATCCATCTTATTAGAACTGATTCAAATGTATTCTTTTTAATGGCTGAGTAATACTCCATTGTGTATATATACCACAGCTTTCTTATCCATTCATCCGCTGATGGACATCTAGGTTGTTTCCATGTCCTGGCTATTATAAACAGTGCTGCAATGAACATTGGGGTACATGTGTCTCTTTCTATTCTGGTTTCCTCGGTGTGTATGCCCAGCCTTGCCATCCTTTTAATCTAGTCTCAGAGCTTGGTTCCAGTTCCTTCTTAATTTCCCCTGGTAATCTAACCTGGTTTGATGGTTTTAGATATCCCCTCAATTTTTCTATTCCTTAATGCAATTCCAGTCCAGAAATCTAAGATAAAACTTTGACTACATCATTGCAAACCTGACATTCTCATTGGATCTCTTACTGGATTTAGCATAACTAAAACCAAAACCACAGTTTTCCATTTTTCAGTTCAGTTCAGTTCAGTTCAATCACTCAGTCATGTCCGACTCTTTGTGACCCCATGAACCACAGCATACCGGGCCTCCCTGTCCATCACCAGCTCCCAGAGTCTATTCAAACTCATGTCCATTGAATCGGTGATGCCATCCAGCCATCTCATCCTCTGTCGTCCCCTTCTCCTGCCCCCAATCCATAACAGCATCAGGGTCTTTTCCAATGAGTCAACTCTTCACATGAGGTGGCCAAAGTATTGAAGTTTCAGCCTTAGCATCAGTCCTTCCAATGGACACCCAGGACTGATTTCCTTTAGGATGGAGTGGTTGGACCTCCTTGCAGTCCATTTTCAGTAACCTTCAAATTATACAATCCAGGAAACCAGGTGTCAGTCTGGAATCCTTTCTGTCCTCATTTTTCACATTCATTCCATTTGCAAACATTTTTTTCCTTAAGATTCTACTCACTACCTTTCACTTCATCAAGACTATAATAGAGCAACATAACACCATTTCTATGGGAGCATATCCCTTCTGTGTGGCCTCCTTCTATTATAGTCTTTTCCCCCACCAAATCCATTATCTGCAGAAAAAATGAAAGAGTTGTTTTAGATATAAGTAAGATGGCATTACTTCCTTCTCATTTCTTAGGTCTTAGCTCAAATCTCCTCTACTTAAATGTGCCTTTATTAATCACCCTACTCAAACCTATATCATTCAAGTTTTTATCTCCAAGTCCATTTTGTACTTCCCTCAACACATCTTTAAAAGTTGGATTTTTTGTATTTATTTATGTGTTTGGAGAAGGCAATGGCAACACACTCCAGTACTCTTGTCTAGAGGATCCCATGGATGGAGGAGCCTGGTAGGCTACAGTCCATGGGTCACTAAAAGTCAGACACGACTGAGCTACTTCACTTTCCACCTTTCACTTTCATGCATTGGAGAAGGAAATGGCAACCTACTCCAGTGTTCTTGCCTGGAAAATCCCAGGGATGGGGGAGCCTGGTGGGCTGCCATCTATGGAGTCGTACAGAGTCAGACACAACTGAAGCGACTTAGCAGCAGCATTTATGTGTTAGTTTAGTTGATTTTGTCTTTGTTCCACAGACTATAAACTTCATGAGGACAAGATTCTGTTATCTTTATCATATTCCAAGAATCCATCACCAGACCTAACAAACAAAACTCTCTAATGATGCTTTGCATGCATGCTTCAGACATGGCCAACTCTTTGTGACTCTATGGACTATAGCCCACCAGGCTCCTCTGTCTATGGAATTCTCTGGACAATAATACTTGAGTGGGTTGCCATGCTGTTCTCCAGGGTATCTTCCTGACTCAGGGATAGAAACTGTGTCTCTTAGTTCTCCTGCATTGGCAGGCAGGGTCTTAACCACTAGGGCCACCTGGGAAGCCCAAATAATGCTTTGGGTATGAATGAATACAGCTTGGCTGGTCACCTTAAGATGCTATGCAATCTGATCAATAACTTAGTATTATTAATTTCATAATTTTATGTTTATATGGTCATAAAAGATTTATGTTCAGTAAAATTTTGCCAATTGATCACAACTAGTTTAGAACCATTAATTCTAATCAGCATGTATTATCGAGTGCCTGTCTTATTAATCAACAACAATCAATCCACAGAATGACAGTAACATAATAGCTGATAGCTTCAGATCTCTTCCCAAGTAATCATAATAAATTATTTTAGTTGTTGACTGATTTGAATAAACTCTGATGGTTTTAAAAGTATTCTAGCTAAGCAATTATATTTCAATTTAGTTTCAATTTAGATTTTAGTGGTGTCTTAAGTTTATAATGGGCTTCCCAGGTGGTGTTAGTGGTAAACAACCTGCCTGCCAATGCTGGAGACGTACGACACTCTGATTCAACCCTTGGGTTGGAATGATCACTTGGAGTGGGGCATGACAACTCACTCCAGTATTCTTGCCTGGAGAATCCCATGGACAGAGGGAGCCTGGTGGCCTACAGTCCATGGGGTTGCAAAGAGTCAGACACAACTGAAGTGACTTAGTATGCATGCACGTAAATTTATAATACTGAAGAAAGAAAAAAAAAAAAACTATCAATTTTTACCACTACCCAAATGTCCTAAAACAAGACTTTACAGTTTTTGCTAAAATTTATGTATGCACACTGATGTCTGGGTACATTGTTGTTGTTCAGCCGCTAAGGCATGTCTGACTCTTTGCAACCCCATGGACAGTAGCCCTGTAGGGCCTTTTGTCCATAGTATTTCCTAGAAAAGAATACTGGAGAGGGCTGCCCTTTCCTTCTAGGGGATCTTCCCAACCCAGGGATCAAACCTGTGTCTCATGCATTGGCAGGAGGATTCTTTACTGCTGAAGCACCAGGGAAGACCACGGTTACATAGGAATACTTATAAATTTATGTATGCACGTGTGTATGTGTGTGAGATGTACACACAGATCCATATATTGGGTAGGAGATTTACAGCTAGGATTTCAGTTAAAAACTGAAACCTATTAAAGAAAACTTAATTGAGTATTTTGTTAAAGCTTTTCAGGAAAAATGGTTCTAATCAACTTTTTGAGAAAAAGGTATGAGTATTAATGAATAAAATTATATTTATTCTGAACAATTTCTTTTGCATAGTGGGGAATATGCCAAGCATGGTATCTTATATTCACTTCTCAAAACCCAGTAAATCAAATGAATCATTTGTTTTGCTCAGGAACATTCAGCTCTTTAATGGTAAAATCTAATGTGGATAGTTAAAGTTATTTGCATTTTTCAAGCATTGACCTACTTTATAGTGCTTGCTATCATGTATCTAGCATTTCTTACTAGAAATAATAAATTGCCAGAAAGTGTGTACAATTGTTGCATAATGCTATTATATCCTCTTCTGACTACTAAAATTCAAATTCAGAAATCTCATTATGCTTTACATACAGATTGAATCATGTCAGTCTTTTAAGTTTTAAATTATTTAATTTTCTTAAAGAAAAAAAATCTATCCATTTTGTATAGCTCAGGGGGTTAGAAAATCATAGGCCTTTCTATCTATAAATAACGTAGTCTGCATCTGAATTTTAAATTTGCAATCCTAATTACTATGCCAACCATTTTCACAGACTACAGAAGAGAACTCCTTTCATGATTTCTAAAAAAGATCATGTTAAAAATTATTTTCCTTTAGAATGGACTTCAGTTAACATTTAGTTGCCTGAGCAATATTTTTCTGATTTCTGATATAATATATTTTTGGCCCTTTCCTGAAATAAAAATATTCCAATGTTTTCTGTATCTTTGAATATACCTTCAAGATATCCTGTCATCATGTGGATCACTTCTGTGACAAGTGTGCTGTCATGTATGGCTCTTTGTGACCCCATGAACTGTAGCCCACCAGGCTTCTCTGTTAAAAGAATTTTCCAGACAAGAATACCGGAGTGGGTTGCCATTTTATACTCCAGAGGATCTTCCCAACCTGCATCTTCTGCATTGGCAGGTGGATTCTTTACTAGTAAGCCACATGGGAAGCCACTGATAATGGAGTAATAACTAAAATGTCCATAGTTTGACTTGCATATTCTTTCTTTCACCTATTGATTCAGAGATAGAAGTCAATGGACCATATTCAGCTCAGGGAAAAATTTTAAGTTTCATTTTCTGAGAAGTGGGGAATTCTCTGCTGCTGCTGCTAAGTCACTTCAGTCGTGTCCGACTCTGTGTGACCCCATAGACGGCACCCCACCATTCGCTCAGTCGTGTCCGACTCTTTGAGACCCCATGGACTGCAGCCTACCAGGCTCCTCTGTCCATGAGATTTTCCAGGCAAGAGTACTGGAGTGGGTTGCCGTTGCCTTCTCCAAGCATAGTGCCTAGAACATAGTAATTTCTAACATGTATTTGTGGAAAGAATGAGTGATGGAAGTGAGTAAATGAATAAACAAATTAATGAACAAATCTAGAACCAGAGATCTCAGTACTTTCCCAGTTAGTCCACTATGTCTTGTATTTAGTTACTAAGTCGTATCTGACTCTCTTGCAACCCCGGGGACTGCAGCCCATCAGGCTACGCTGTCCATGGGGTTTCCCAGGCAAGAATACTGGAGCGGGTTGGCATTTCCTACTCCAGGGGATCTTCCCAAACCAGGGATTGAACCCATGTCTCCTGCTTGGCAGGCAGATTCCCTATCACTGAGCCCTGGGAAGCTAGTCCACAGTGGACACTTAAAACATTTAAAGGTAAAGAACTCACTGAAATAGTACTCTCTAAATCCTCAGACATAAAGGCACAGTTTTACCCTTTCTAACCAAATCCTGAATTTTTGACACTGGATCAAATGATTTTCCACATTATTTCTGAAGTTAGTTCTTCTTGGAATGGATTCAAGCAAAAATGGAAAACCAAGTACCCTCTGAAAAGGTCATAGAGTTTGCCACTATTGATTAATCACTTGGTTTTATTCTCCATTGGATTTATTATATTCTGAGTAACTTTGCTAAGTTGTTGAGAAAACAGAAAGCTTCAGAAGAATATTTAATTTGATTGCATAATGCTAAATCTTTGCCACCTCCTGGGTCCCTAATTAAATCTTTTTACATAGCACCTTGTCCTTGAATGTGGGTTTCTCTAGGAGTCTCAGGAAGGGAATTTATGGTAGATAAAATCCAGAAACTTGCTTTGAGACCTTGTGGAAGCTTAATAGAATTACCACTGTCTCTAAAGGAAAAATGGTTGTCTTAGGAGGCCTTACAAATAGCTGTGAAAAGAAGAGAAACTAAAGGCAAAGGAGAAAAGGAAAGATATACCCATTTGAATGTGGAGTTCCAAAGAATAGCAAGGAGAGATAAGAAAGCCTTCCTCAGTGATCAATGCAAAGAAATAGAGGAAAATAACTAAATGGGAAAGACTAGAGATCTCTTCAAGAAAATTAGAGATACCAACATTTTATGCAAAGATGGGCACAATAAAGGACAGAAATAGTATGGACCTAACAGAAGCAGAAGGTATTAAGAAGAGGTGGCACAGAAGAACTATTCAAAAAAGATCTTCATGACCCATATAACCACAGTGGTGTGATCACTCACCTTGAGTCAGACATCCCAGAATGTGAAGTCAAGCGGCCATTAGGAAACACCACTGAGGACAAAGCTAGTGGAGGTGATGGAATTCCAGCTGAGCTGTTTCAAATCCTGTGTATGTCAAGGCTGGATATTGTCACCCTGCTTATTTAACTTATATGCAGAGTACATCATGAGAAACACTTGGCTGGGAGAAGCACAAGCTGGAGTCAAGATTGCCAGGAGAAATATCAATAATCTCAGATATGCATATGACACCACCCTATGGCAGAAAGTGTATAAGAACTAAATAGCCTCTTGATGAACGTGAAGGAGGAGAGTGAAAAACTTGGTTTAAAGCTCAACATTCAGAAAACTAAGATCATAGCAATGGGTCCTATCACTTAATGGCAATGGATGGGGAAACAGTGGCTGACTTTATTTTTCTGGGCTCCAAAATCACTGCAGATGGTGACTGCAGCCATGAAATTAAAAGGTGGTTACTCCTTGGAAGGAAAGTTATGACCACTTAGATAGCATATTAAAAAGAGACACATAACTTTATCAACAAAGGTCTGGCTAGTCAGGGCTATGGTTTTTCCAGTGGTCATGTATGGATGTGAGAGTTGGACTATAAAGAAAGCTGAGCGCTGAACAACTGATGCTTTTGAACTGTGGTGTTGGAGAAGACTCTTGAGAATCCCTTGGACTGCAAGGAAATCCAACCAGTCCATCCTAAAGGAGATCAGTCATGGGTGTTCATTGGTAGGACTGATGTTGAAGCTGCAACTCCAATACTTTGGCCACTTGATGCGAAGAGCTGACTCACAAATGAGTCAGCTCATGCTGGGAAAGATTGAGGGCAGGAGGAGATTGGGACGACAGAGGATGAGATGGTTGGATAGCATCACCAACTCAAAGGACATGGGTTTGGGTGGACTCTGGAAGTTGGTGATGGACAGGGAAGCCTGGCGTGCTGCAGTTCATGGGGTTGCAAAGAGTCGGACATGACTGAGTGACTGAACTTAACTGAAACTGGAGGTTACTGATTGTGTTTATCCATCTATCCAAGGACAAATATAAACAATTATCAAATCATTTTCACTGATAGTTATATACAAAATAAAAATATATTTTTAGCAACTATCAAATTTGGACGAGAGTAATTTGCTATTAATTTTTAATGTGAGACTATTCATTGTAGGGAAGAAGATTTTGTCAGTTATCATCAACATCACTATCATCGTCAACTCATCACTGTCATTATATCATTCTGTTAAGCCACACATTGTACAGGAGGCGGTTATCAAGACCATGCCCAAAAAAAGAAATGCAGAAAGGCAAAATGGTTGTCTGAGGAGGCCTTATAAATAGCTGAGAAAATAAGAGATGCTAAAGGCAAAGGAGGAAAGGAAAGATATATCCATTTGAATGCAGAGTTCCAAAGAATAGAAAGGAGATATAAGAAAGCCTTCCTTAGAGATCAATGTAAAGAAATAGAGGAAAACAAAAGAATGGGAAAGACTAGAGAGTTCTTCAAGAAAATTAGAGATATCAAGGGAATATATCATACAAAGATGGACACAATAGAGGACAGAAATGTTATGGACATAATAGAAGCAGAAGATATTAAGAGGTGGCAAAAATACACCAAAGAACTATACAAAGAAGATCTTCATGACCCAGATAACCATGATGGTGTGATCACTCACCTAGAGCCACACATCCTGGAATGCAAAGTCAAGTGGGCCTTAAGAAGCTTCACTACAAACAAAGCTAGTGGAGATGATGGAATTCCAGTTGAGCTATATCAAATCTTAAAAGATGATGCTATAAAAGTGCTGCACTCAATATGCCAGCTAATTTGGAAAACTTACCAGTGGCCACAAGACTAGAAAAGATCAGTTTTTATTCCAATCCCAAAGAAGGACAATGCCAAAGAATGTTCAAACTACTGCTCAATTGCACTCATCTCACACGCTAGCAAAGTAAAGCTCAAAATTCTCCAAGCCAGGCTTCAACAGTATGTGACCCATGAGTTTCCAGATATTCAAGCTGGATTTAGAAAAGGCAGAGGAACCAGAGATCAAATTGCCAACATCCACTGGATCATTAAAAAAAGCAAGAGAGTTTCAGAAAAACATCTACTTCTGCTTTATTGACTATGCCAAAGCCTGTGACTGTGTGGGTCACATTAAAGTGTGGAAAGTTCTGAAAGAGATGGGAATACCACAGTGACCTGCCTTCTGAGAAATCTGTCTGCAGGTCAAAAAACAACATNACTGGATCATTAAAAAAAGCAAGAGAGTTTCAGAAAAACATCTACTTCTGCTTTATTGACTATGCCAAAGCCTGTGACTGTGTGGGTCACATTAAAGTGTGGAAAGTTCTGAAAGAGATGGGAATACCACAGTGACCTGCCTTCTGAGAAATCTGTCTGCAGGTCAAAAAACAACATTTAGAACTGGACATGGAACAACAGACTGGTTCAAAATCAGGAAAGGAGTACGTCAAGGCTGTATACAATCACCCTGCTTATTTAACTTATATGCAGAGTACATCATGAGAAACGCTGCTGCTGCTGCTAAGTCACTTCAGTCGTGTCCGACTCTGTGTGATCCCATAGACGGCAGCCCACCGGGCTCCCCCATCCCTGGGATTCTCCAGGCAAGAATACTGGAGTGGGTTGCCATTTCCTTCTCCAATGCATGAAAGAGAAAAGTGAAAGTGAAGTCGCTCAGTCTGTCCGACTGTTAGCAACCCCATGGACTGCAGCCCACCAGGCTACTCCGTCCATTGGATTTTCCAGGCAAGAGTACTGGGGTGGGGTGCCACTGCCTTTCCCAATGAGAAACGCTGGACTGGAGTAAACACAAGCTGGAATCAAGATTGCCAGGAGAAATGTCAATAACCTCAGATATGCAGACAACCCTACCCTTATGGCAGAAAGTGAAGAAGAACTAAAGAGCCTCTTGATTAAAGTGAAAGACGAGAATGAAAAACTTGGCTTAAAACTCAACATTCAGAATACAAAGATCATGGCATCTGGTCCCGTCACTTCATGGCAAATGAAAACAGTGACAGACTTTATATTTTTGAGCTCCAAAATCACTGCAGATGGTGACTGTAGCCATGAAATTAAAAGACACTTGCTCCTTGGAAGAAAAGCTATGATCAACTTAGGCAGCATATTAAAAAGCAGAGATATTAGTTTGCCAGCCAAGGTATATCCACTCAAATCTATGGTTTTTCCAGTAGAGTTGGACTATAAAGAAAGCTGAGTACCAAATAATTGATGCTTTTGAACTGTGATGTTGGAGAAGACTCTTGAGAGTCCTTTGAACTGCAAAGAGATCTAACCAGTCCATCCTAAAGGAGATCAGTCATGAATATTCATTGGAAGTACTGATGCTGAAGACGAAATTCCAACACTTTGGCCACCTGATTCGAAGAACTGACTCATTAGAAAAACGCTGATGCTAAGACTGAAGGTGGGAGAAGAAAGAGATCTCAGAGGCTGAGATGGTTGAATAGCATCACTGACTTGATAGACAGAAGTTTAAAAATCCTCCTGGAGTAGGTGATAGACAGGGAAGCCTGGTGTCCTGCAGACCAAGGGGCTGCAAAGAGTTGGACAGGACTGAATGACTGAACTGAACTGAACTGAAATCTATACAGTGCTCATTATGTGCCAAGAACTATTAATACTAATGTACAGTATGTATGGGTGTGTGTATCTGTGTATTCCTCCCTAGAAACCTTATTAAATGGTGAAGATAGAGAAACTATGAGCCTGGTAAAGAAATGGAACATGATTAAACCCTGGGTAATATAACTTTATAATACTTCATTATCACTTCATTAATACATAAAATTATACCACAGGACTAATGTTTTTGCAAAGCAAACTTCTATTTTAGAGATAAAGAAAGCTAAAGATAATCAAGACTGAGTCAGTCTTTCATTCTAATAGGCAGATTATATGTGGGTGATGGACAGTAGAGTGATCCAGTGAAAGTTTTGGCTTTATTCTTGACTAACACTTAATAGACCTACGTGTTAGTCATTCAGTCATGTCAGACTCTTTGCAACCCCACAGACTGTAGCCCGCCAGGTTCCTCTGGCCATGGGATTTTCCTGGTAAGAATACCAGAGTGGGTAGCCATTCCCTGCTCCAGGGTATCTTCCCAACTCATGGATCGAACCTGGGGTTCCTATATTACAGGGAGATTATTTACCATCTGAGGCAGCAGAGAAGCTGTCTTATAACACTGGGTTGGTAGGAAGAGGAGTTAAAGAAATCACTCTGATATGGATGCATTTTTACTCACAGTTAATCTGACCTGAATTTAAAAGCCAATAATATAGCTTCTTTTAAAACCAGCTTATTGTCACCTACTACTAATAAAAAATAGTGTTCCAGATTTACATCAAATGATATTTATGGAGTTCAAATCTATGGTAGATATCATACTTGACTTTTTGGTTGTATGGGAATGGGCTAGAGCTCTCTCCAAATAGGTACTACAACTTTATCTGTTATTGTTTCCAGATTATCTCAAAACATAAAATCCACAATAAATTGACATGCCCTAAAACAAAAAAGATAACCTAAAACTCTAAACAAATGTTTTAGTTTATTTTTCTCTAAAAGAATAACCATGATAATCAATGTGTCTGTCATATACCAGCAAACAACATTGCTCTATTCTGGATGTTCTCTGAAATATAGTTATTAGGAGTCAAAAGATATGATTACACTATTGAATTGATCTCTTTCCCTAGAAGAGAAACAGATTTCTGATACTGTTAAAAATGAAACAATTTACCCTGTATATTTTTGAGTTTATTTTTTTATGTAAAAATGAAGTGATGGTTTCCAATATTATCTTGTGATAAAAAAAGAAACTCATGTTCATAATTTATTAAATACTATAAAATATTAAAAGTTTTAAAAATTTTAGGTACTGTTAATTTCCAGTCTTATATAACTACAGAAAATATATTAAAGAAAAACATAATATCATGCAATTAAAATGAAGTATAACCAGCTATGAGAATAAATGAGTAGAGATATTTTTATTTCTATATAAGGAGAATATTGGGAGGAATCATTAATTAACTCATAATCAAATATTGTGACTGACAATTAAAAAAAAAAAACAGGAAAAAAAACAGGGGGAGGCATGAGCCATGAGCCTTCAAATATTCAATTACATTTACTTACAATCAAGCCACTGTTTGCTTGCCTTTTTTCTCTGTCATGGATCCTTTTGTAGAAAATTCCGCCTGGATTAANCAAGCAAAAAAAAAAAAAACAGGAAAAAAAACAGGGGGAGGCATGAGCCATGAGCCTTCAAATATTCAATTACATTTACTTACAATCAAGCCACTGTTTGCTTGCCTTTTTTCTCTGTCATGGATCCTTTTGTAGAAAATTCCGCCTGGATTAAACTGAGTACTCCAAATAATCATATCTCTCTGATAATATACATCCATCCCTGTTATTCTTGAATTATGTTCAATATGAGAAATTTGTTGATGATCGCCACTGTAGTTGAATGGATATATAAAACCCAGGATATCAGTGTCATTAGCAATGTAGAGAACTTGATCTTCAGAGCCTGGAGATTATTATAATAAAATACAAAAATAAAGTAAATTTCAACTAATGTAAGAGCAACAAATGTACTTTTAAATTATCTTGAATTGTTATTCTTAACACAGTTTCTTGCTCCATAAAATTAAGCCAGCTTTATACCATCATTTAGTCTCCATGACTTATGTATAAAACACACTTAAGTAACATTTCTAAGAGTTATTAATATAGGTTTTCTTCAGTCAAAGCTTAGCTTGTGGTTAGAAACTTTTACTAACATTTCTAAGAGTTATTAATATAGGTTTTCTTCAGTCAAAGCTTAGCTTGTGGTTAGAAACTTTTACTAGATACCCTTTTTATGAAGAGGGATTTATGTTCGGTAGGTCACAATATGTTTCAATGCTTTGCATCTAAACATTCAGATACCGTATTTTGTACTCCTGAGCCTCAGGCATTTCTGAGTGTTTAGTTTATGCACCTCAGTGACCATTACCTTTGGCTAACAAATAAAAAATTATGAGATGAAGAGTCTTCTTCTAATATTCATATATCTCAACTGTTCTCTTATTTTATTATACAAAGATATCAGTATTTATTGCCATAATCTCAATATTGACTAGAATCTCACTAACTGGAACCATGTAGCCTGAAGTTTTGATACGAACAATATATGTCATTTGTGTACATAGATAAGAAAACCCTAAGGTGAATCCTGAAAATGTTAATTAAAATATTAATGAAACCATAAAGAAAAACTGAATTCCAAATTTAAAAAAATCCAAAAAATAATAACTAATACACAAGTTGTAGTTCAACTCTATAGGCTCAACAGCTCTCCCTTAGTGGATGTTTACCATGTGATAGGAGCGGCATCAAGCCTTTGACAATTTATCTCCTCTTACAACAACATGGAAAGTAAGGATTTGGCCTCCCATTTTACAGATGAAGAACTGAGGCTCTGAGAGTTTAATAACTTCCCTGAGTCCACACAATCAGAGGGGATCAATGCTGGATTCAAATGGTCTAACTCCATAGCCATCCTTGCCTGATTCACTATATCAGGTTGTTTTCCTCTTCTAGTAACTGTCTTATTAACATTGTTAATCATGCCCTGTAGTTAACAATATTTTATCATAATATTATTTAGTAAAAACATAAGTGCATTAAAATCCACATTGAAGAAAGTCATACCTTTCATTTAATTTTTAAAAAGTGATATTCTTAAGTAGAAGAGGTCTGGATTTTAAAACATAATTTTATTTTAAAACCTTTACATTCTTATTCAAAATTCCATTTTCCTTATAATGCTAACCTTTAATTTAACCTGTTATTTTTATCCCAGTTGTGCAATATTTCCTTGGGTATACTGAGAGCAGGCCATAAAGGAATGCATTTCATATTCTATCACACTGGCTTTTGAAGTTCTACCCTCTTCTGACAAATTGTTTCAAACACAAATGTGATTTTAATAGTAGCCAAGTATTTGACAGTCATGTCTATAAACCTTCCTAGATTAATTAAGAATGATAACAAACAAACTGGCCAAATTTACCAGTCTATAAAAGAAATTTATTTTATATTTTCAGGCATTAAGCCATTGTTAAAATGCAATATGAAACATTTTTCCCCATAAGATGTTTATGCAGAAATTATAATAGCATTTAAAATCATGGTTATTTATCTTTACCTTTTGCTATGCAGGTGTTATTTCTTTCTTGAAAATTCTGGTGACACACACATTTATATGATCCTTCTATATTTATACATTGGTGGGAACATGTGCCAAATACCAAACATTCATTAAGGTCTAGAAAAGAAGAGCTCAAAATAGCATCATCATATCCTCAATTGGTATTTTCATTCTTTTCTCATTTCAACAAAGAAAAATTTATTTTGTGTGCTTCAACTTCTTATTCCTATGTCTTTCATTGTCTTTTCAAACTCTTACATTGCTCTATGATATTTTCTGGCCATATCGTATTTTTTTTCTCAATATTTTCACTATAATAACTCATCAATTGTGCAGTGCTTGTTAATCCACTTAACACTTTGAAATATCCATTTCAAAATTCCCTAGTATTTTCATTGACTCAAATAAACATGTGTTGGTGTTTCTGATTACCTACCTCCATACATTTTTACACATCATATGCTATTCTTTTGTCCTACAATATCCATGCTCATTTTACATAGTGAATTTCTACTTATCTCTTAAGATTCACATGAAGTGAAGCCTTCCTTTATTTCCATCAATGAATGGTAATGATTATCCATCTCATAGATTCTCCACTCTTTGCAACCTTGGGATTTCTCTCTTATGCCATTCTCACACTATATTTCATATATGTGGTAACATATTCATATCCCTTACTTGACTGAAGTCATAAATTAGTATTTATTCATTGTTTTATTGCCAGCATTTTGGACAATTCATGACAAAGAATTAAGATATAGATAATACACTTTGGCTTCATAATAGAAGCTAACAATGTAATAAGATGGGCCAACTGAATGAAAAAGTAAACAAATGATAAAAATCCCTAATACTTGTATAAAAATGAATATATATTTAAATTATAACTAATAAATAAATCTTTGGCAATAGTCAATGGCTTAGCACATGCCTCAAAGTTTAAAATTTTAAGGTGATTCTGGTGAATCACCTAATTTCTTTTTCTTTAAGTTTACTTCTGCTTTCAAACAGCATAATTCCTCTGCCTCCTCAATCAATTATAGTTGCCCTAATACATCTGTGAGATAAATCCTTCTCTTGAATCAGAGGAATTTAAGGATAAGCACAGCGGTAGCAATTATGTCTTGTTTAGCACTCAGCAGAGTTTTAAAGCATCAATTGTAGAGATAAGGACTTTCCCAGTGACATTTGCAAATGACAGTGCCAAGGCTTAAACTCAGACTTCCTGATTCTCAGGTCTCTACTATGACACTTTGCCCAAGGTGAACCTAAGCACTCTCAGGAGTGCAATTCTGCATTTAATTGCAATACAGGGTAAAGAGCTAAAACTGTATTTACTTGTTACCAAATGGTATACCAGGGATAACTAAAATACATAGTATCAGTTCTCAGTCATCAAAAAAGTGTTACAATAAGGAGTCGTGCATTGATAATATGGGGAAGAACGTTTGATTGCATGCTGTTAAATGAATCTCCTTGAGGTGTCACATTGCAAGGATTCTCCACTGCTCTGTGACTTCTAAACCAGTTTGAGTCATACAAATAAATGTTTTCTAAACTTTTATTGTATTATTGCAATAAATCTTTTAACAGTTAAAAAAGTTTTACAATATTTTTTGTTTTGGCATCTGTAACTTTGAACAGGGAGTCATTTGTTACTATGGTCTCTCTTTGAGAGGAAATCAAAATAAGCAAAAATCTGCATGATTGAATAAAACTTTTATTTCCCTCACATGGCCCTGTGTTGGCCAGAGTCACTATTTTCTCCTCATCTCCATAACCAGACAATGTTGAGAGCTTTTGAAGA
The DNA here is from genome assembly GCA_006410675.1 of Oreotragus oreotragus. Classification (NCBI taxonomy): domain Eukaryota; kingdom Metazoa; phylum Chordata; class Mammalia; order Artiodactyla; family Bovidae; genus Oreotragus; species Oreotragus oreotragus. The sequence continues at coordinate 80,703 of SJYX01004173.1, read as the reverse complement.
TAATGGACGATTCTCACACATGTCTAGTACCTAGAATAGTGCCTGACATACAACCACTATTAATCTATTTCTATTTCTTGATTATTGTTCTCTCAAATTTTTCTTCCCTTTAGGTATTTTATTCAAAGCTCTTTGGCTTTAAAATCAAATAGTGACTTCTTGTGCTTTTTTCAGCTACCTATATTAAGGACACAAAAATTTAAATTCCTTGGATTACAAATCAAGGTAGTCTCTCTCTCCTTATCCATATCAAGTCAAACTGCTTTTGTCTACTATCGAAACTTCATTTATTACATGAAGATGCAAATTTTATTAGAGTTCAGAAGTTACTCATTTGCACAACAAAAATACTGGACTCATGGTGATTTAAAATGAATGTAGCTTGCAGGTCATATTTGCCATGGCATGTTACTATAAATGAAGAAAATTGCAGGAATACATTTTCTAAACTTAGTATATACAGGAAACAGAGCCCACTATTCAAAAATAAGCATTTGAAAATTAATGTTATATGAAAGTAAAATCTTGAACAAGTTTAAGTGTGTGTTTTGACAATAAAGTGCCTAGGAATAAATAATCTAGTTTTGAGAAATAATTCATTTTTTTATTAAAATAGAGTTGCCAGTTTTCAGTGTTCCCTGTTAATAAAGAGATAAAATGTAATAAATAATCCAAACACGTATACAACTTAAATGTACAAATGTGACATATAAATAGACATATATGACATATATATGACATGACTACAAGTATTTCCTCTATGGATGGGTGCAATTAATTTTTAAAATTCCACTTTGACTGACACAATGTAAAATCACTTTTATTTACCCGAGAATTACACAAGGTGACAACCGAGAAGAAAGCATATAGGTGAAAACATTTTTTAACTTGAATTTGCCCTGGATAAACCAGACTTTGGAGAAGGAAATGGCAACCCACTCCAGTGTTCTTGCCTGGAGAATCCCAGGGACGGGGGAGCCGGGTGGGCTGCCGTCTGTGGGGTCGCGCAGAGTCGGACACGACTGAAGCGACTTAGCAGCAAACCAGACTTAGGTTTAGCTCTAATTATAGCACCAGTTTTAGTGGAGAAACTGGCGAAAAGTGCATTTAGGTCTGTATTTCATGGTAGTAAAGTCCTAGTGTAAATGATATTTAGTAGAACTTCCTATGAGATTCCTGCTCCCCTGGATGCTCAATTTTTAAATGATCACAAGTAAATTGACAGAGGTTTATTTAAATCCTGTCTTTGAATTTTAGGAGACACTTTTGATAATAATATAAAGCACTGTTTAGGACTTTGTGTTAGGATAAAACCCCACCATTCTCTAAAAGCAAATTACTACAGCTTAAGAGAAATGGGTCATCATAAACATATTCTTTCATGAATTGCTGCTAATTCTTCAATAGCTTCTGAACAAGCAATTTTGTTATTTGCATTTCAAAACAGAATTGTAGCAATACAATTGAAATTCCTGCAGGTCTGAATCTGCTATAGAAAAGGCTTTTTAAGCCTCAGTAATGGTTAGCTTAGCAATACAAACAGGCTCTTGACCTCAGGGACTTTCACTCTCCTAAGTAAAATGGTATCCCACAGATCTGTACCATTCGGACGAAAATCAGTCCTCTGTCATCTCACAATTTCGCAGCCCTGGGAGTCTTTCATAACCTAAAGACTTAAGAGCAAGCTGCTGAGGAAATGCACTATACCTTCACACTGTCTGTTTTTCGTGTTTCTCTGAAATCCAGGCTTACAGCGGCAGAAAACAGATGTTTTTATTTGATTACAATATGCATCATCTCCACATGGATTCACATTATCTTCACAGGTATACTCACTGGGAGCTAGGATTTAAAAATATGATAAAAACTAATATAATTTTAATTCCTGAAGTGGGAGTTTACTATTTTTCTTAATTTAAAATTGCATTTATTGAAACCCTTATTATTCCATAGATTATTCTTTTTTGAATGTATAAGGTCATGATCTTCTCTCCATATAAACATTCACTTCTTATAAAGGAATAGGAGCCAATAAAAACCAAAATCATTTACACTGAATATACTTTAGACCAAGCTACCAGCAGCTGATACTTATAGCTGTTATTAAGCTATACTACTTTCCAAAAGGAATTCATGTCAATGGTTCTAATGACAGGTTATCTTTACCATGATATCATTTTAATGTATGAGAATCACATTCTTCTCTAAGAATGAAAACATTTCCTAGAAGCTACCTAGAGATGTAGGCATCTATTGTTAACTTAAACTTAGTATTCAGGAACTCGGTCAAGAGTGCTACCATGTTACTCAAGCAAGAGGTTAAATCATCAGTTCTTAAACATATACAAGGAACAGCATTTGAGTGTGTATTATGCTCCAATGGGGGGCTTCCCTGGTGGCTCAGAGGTTAAAGCGTCTGCCCCCAACGTGGGACACCTGGGTTCAATCCCTGGGTTGGGAAGATCCCCTGGAGAAGGAAATGGCAATCCACTCCAGTATTCTTGCCTGGAGAATCCCATGGACAGAGAAGCCTAATAGGTTATAGTCCACGGGGTCGCAAAGAGTCGGACACGACTGAGCGACTTCACCTTCACCACCTTCACCATGCTCCAATGGACATGGGTTGCAACACAATTTAGGACAGACTATGTGTTATCTGCAGTTTCTAGCAGGGTATTTTCAACTTCATTGTTTTATCTGCAATTCAGGAAAACATTTTAGAGTACAAATAAAGGAGACGGAATGTTACAGGGGTAACATTGAATGATCTATATTCTACTTAAGCAAATTCAATTACTGAGAAATATGAGAGCTTTAATTATAAGAATTATAACTATTACTAAATCCCACCAATTCTTGGATATTTTGCAATTAATTAAGCTGTGCATGTACACTCAGTCATGTCTCTTTGCAACCCCATGAACTGTAGCCCACCAGGCTCCTCTGTCCCTGGGATCATCCAGGCAAGAATACTGGGGTGGGTTGCCATTTCCTTCTTCAGGGGATTTTCCTAATCCAAGGATTGAATCTGCAAGTCTTCCATCTCCTGTTTTGGCAAGTTTTACCAGCTGAGGGTTCTTTACCAGTTGAGACACCAGTGAAGCCCCGTTAATGAAGATACACCAGTGTAATTATACCATGACTGAGATATATATGGCCATACCCTGGTGGATACTGCTTCATCAACCAGTGGAGAACAACTTACATATAAATGAGAAAAAATAAAAGACTCAAGAGCTGGAACTCTTTTGTAAATTTTATAAGCAATCAGAATTTAGGGTCACAAGCTTAATTATTTTTCTCAATATGAAAAATCAGATATCAAACATGAAATACAAAATTATTAATAATCAAGATCTCATGACTCAAGTATCATAACACTCTAATAATAAAATAATAATATCTTCTTTGAGAATGACTCAGCAATGGAGTGAGTTTTTAAAGCATTGAATATATTATTAAGACATTTATCATCATTCAACCTAATATAATCATAAAATTAAAAAACTACTATATTTATATTTTGTAAAATAATAAGGAATATAGATTTCTTTGCTGATATCATAGTCTGTATTCGGATACTGAGTTTCCAGCTTCACCTTTAACAGCTGAAGGCAAAATCAGCCTTGCCTACCTCATACTTTCTATTATTAATTTAAGTGATAGTCTAAGATGACTTTGGCAAAGGCTTTTTTTTTAAAAGTATTACTTAAGCATGTTTTGAAGAGCAATCTTTTCTCACAGCAATAAAGAAAATTTTATCATGTTGAAGTAGAAATTAAACTCGCATGTCACTGCACTTTAACAGGAAACAAACTCACTTATTCTGCAGCCTTGTTCATCTGAACCATCTCCACAGTCATCAAGTTGATCACACTGGAGATCCATGGGGATACATTTTTTATTACTGCAAGCAAACTCATCTTTTTTACAAGGTCTTGCTCTATATGTAAGCTTACCTATAGAGTTATTAAAAAAAAAAGATCAGTGTTTCACAGAATCAAAACAAATTTACTGAGTCTATAACAGTTTTAAGATTTTTACTAAATGTTATGAAAAACATGGATCCATAATCCTTTATTTGAAGCTCTTGGGGCTAAATGAAAAAATTTCTGAAATTTTTGAACCTTAGAAAAATAACACTATATTTGCCCTAGAGTAAATAACTATATTTCCATGTGAAAATGTTTGAATATTTACCAAAAATGAGATCCTTTTTAAAAGTAATATAAACTACCTCAAGTCAGGTCAAGTCACGTTCTGTCACCAAATGATTTTGTTGAATATTTTAGTAAGGCATTTAGGTTTTTGAATTTTAATTTCTGAATTGTATAAAGGGGACTGTGTAGACACGCACACAATCTATATAAACACCCCCACCCCAAGAAGTTGTTTTAACAGAATATTTTAAACCACTATGTTGTTTCTCTCATGCAGTACTTTCTGGAATAAAATACCTATAACCAGTGAAGATTTACAGACTTGAAGATATTCAGTTGCACAGCTCTATTATGCATATGAAATGTTAGTGGATTATCTTCACATACTGTCAGAAAATCAAGTGCCTGATAATCTACCATCAGACATGCCACATGAAATTTTTTTTTAAATTTCTTGAGCCTTAGTCATTGTATTATCTGTAGCTCACATGGAATCAATTAGTTTGCATTAAATGGATTTACCACCACAGGGATCTTCATCTGAGTTGTCTCCACAGTCATCGATCCCGTTGCACATTTGCTCAGGCTGCAGGCATATTCTGTTATTTCTGCATCTGTGAGGTCTTGTGGGTGGGCAAAGAAATTTGTCTGAAAAGAAGAAAAAAAAGCAGCTCCTTTGGGTACACTAACTTACGAAGAACCATCTTTCTTTTGTCGCCTTTTTATTTTCTTCCTTTTCAAATCCATGATCTAGCTTTTCGGAATATCTCTTATTGTGGAAATTGCTTATATGCAGCTATTAGAAAACTGTGTGATAATAGAAGTTATGATCCGACTTATTTATATTAATTACAGAAGAGAGTGCACAGCTGAAATGCTGAATGAAGTAAGAAAAAGAGTCAAACTTCATGGTCTTATTTACAAATGCCTTAACTGAGTTTCTCTAGTGGACCAAATTAATTTATGCCCACATTTTATACAACATGGCAGGAACAGTTTTCTGAAAGAGCAATTTCACACAGAATAGAGATTGAGCAAGCATATGTTACAGATCCAAAACTGAAAATAGGTCATTCAAAAAAAAAAAAAAAAAAATCCCAATAACACTAGAGCTGCGTTTCTCAGTCTCTGTCTCCTTGAGCAAACAGGTAGCTATGTACTTAAGGCACCTAACGTGATCTTATTTATTCATGTGTATGTGTGTGTGTGTGTGTGTGTGTGATCTAAAGAAGCAATGAAATCCAGGGAAGTTTACACTTGTCCTTTCCATCAACACAGAATCTGAAGACTGCTACTGCTGAAGTATGAAGCATCTTTAATGTCTTCTCTTCCTCACATGTAGGATTTTCCAGGGCTCTATTGCTGGTTGGTCTCCTCATATTCTCATGCTGGAATTCTCTGCTTAGATAGTCTCATTCATTCTCATATATTTACTTGACACTATCCTCTGGAGGCTTTCAATTTGCTATTTAATTCTAGCATCTCATAATTAATTATAGTATGTTCCCTGGTGAATTTAAAGTTCAACAAGTTCAAAACTCAATTCTTCATTATCTTCCCTTGACCTCTGTCTCCTCAGACAAACTGTCTTATTTCCATAGTTCAGTTAGTGGCACATCATAAGCACAAGTCTGGGATTATCCTAAATTCACCCTCCCATTATGCTTCAACTCTTATTAGTCAACAAGTGCAGTTGGAATTGTCCCCAAATTTGCCCACTCATCATGAAGAAGGAATTCATAGGGCCTGGACTCCATCTTAGGCCTGTTCATGCTGATCATGCTCGACCACCTTTCCAATGGACTCTGAACTCTGTGTTTAGTGCCTATGAAAACAACAACAGAAGGACAGGGGAACCTTGAAGATCGTATCTAGGTTACTCATCGCCTAAGAGAAAACATACACTAATCACCCCTTCCTCCAGACAGGCCATAAATTTTTCTGTATCAATCGGAGTGTAACCTTGGGTTTATTGATTACTGGCTAATTGTTTGACTGTTTGAGCACATGAGCACATAGCAAGTGAGTGATGGGGTTACTGGGATTGTATTTTCCTTGGTTTATGTAAGTCTCAAGGAATTTGGAGTGGGGAGTTCAGACTCGTACACATGGGGTATAAAAGATTTTCACAAATGCTGGTCAGGGTCCTTGGCTAAGAGGAGACTCTGCCTTGGGCCTGCCGGTATAATAAACTGCACTCTGCTATCTGCCTTGTCCTCCTGAGTGAGTTTGTTTCCCGGAACGCGTGGCTACAACAATCTCCATGCACACCAGTTACAACTCCAGTAGCTCAGCTCTTCAGTCTTTCTTACAGAGATGACTGCAGTAGAATCCTTAACATCTGTTTCACTGTTCAACCTAAAATCCTCTCAAAGCTACCAGAACAGTAATCTGATCATTTCTTTCACAGTTATTTGTCACTTCCAGAATAAAATATATGGTATTTTATGTGGCATAATAGGCTAATTATCTTGTTCATGCCACTCCTACAGGTTCATCCCTTGTCATCCAGGATTCTAGCAATACCAATTTATTAGCTCCTTAAATATGCCACATTCCTTTTTTGCCTGACCTTCTTGCTTTAATTAAAATTTGGTTCACATTCTAAGCAAAGTTCCTCCCCTTCAGGGTTTTAGGATTGTCTCTTGTGCTCACTCACTGTTCTCAGTTGCATTCAACTCTGCGACCTATGGACTGTAGCCCACCAGGCTCCTCTGTCCATGGGATTCTCCAGGCAAGCATCCTGGAGTGGGTAGCCATGCACTCCTCCAGGGGACCTTGCCAACTCAGGAATCGAACCCGTATCTCTGGTGTCTCCTGCACTGTAGGCAGTTGGGAAATGCATTAGCCCACTCAGACTCCCTAAACTTTGTTCCCTTTAGCTCATGGTATCAGAATGTGGAGAAGCAAACCTCCAGAGCTGTCTCCTGACTACCTTCACAAGGCATGCAACTGGTCTGTTATCAGCTGTACACAGGGCTCTGAACGCATGGTTTCTCCAACCCTGCAGAGCCCCTTAAATTGCTGCTGTAAAATTGCTCAAATCTCACATTATCTCAGTTTTCTACTATAGCTTCCAGAACTCTGCTACTATATATTCACATTCCTTTTTAAAAAATAAACTAAAACTAAAAACTGTTGACGTCCATACATTTGATTATTTTTTTTTCTTGCATCATTTTCTCATCAATCTTATAAACATCACCCCCTCCCAATTCACTGAAGTTTGTAGCACCTTTCCTCACAGTTCTTTCTCTCTATCCAAATTATTCCAGCCTCCTAGGTGACATCAAAATCCGTATGAGAAAACCAGACAATAAATGCACCTCTTAGCTTCCTGAATTTTTCATACCACTTATTCTTTTACTATAATCCAGCTAGGCCACCCATTCTTCTAGAATGTTGTGCACATGGGTGGACTTTGACAAATTTATCTTAATTCAGCCAATGACAGTTCCTGTTGCTTGCAGATAAGCTGTCTCTTATAAAAAAAAAAAAAAAAAATCCCAATAACACTAGAGCTGCGTTTCTCAGTCTCTGTCTCCTTGAGCAAACAGGTAGCTATGTACTTAAGGCACCTAACGTGATCTTATTTATTCATGTGTATGTGTAGGTGTGTGTGTGTGTGTGATCTAAAGAAGCAATGAAATCCAGGGAAGTTTACACTTGTCCTTTCCATCAACACAGAATCTGAAGACTGCTACTGCTGAAGTATGAAGCATCTTTAATGTCTTCTCTTCCTCACATGTAGGATTTTCCAGGGCTCTATTGCTGGTTGGTCTCCTCATATTCTCATGCTGGAATTCTCTGCTTAGATAGTCTCATTCATTCTCATATATTTACTTGACACTATCCTCTGGAGGCTTTCAATTTGCTATTTAATTCTAGCATCTCATAATTAATTATAGTATGTTCCCTGGTGAATTTAAAGTTCAACAAGTTCAAAACTCAATTCTTCATTATCTTCCCTTGACCTCTGTCTCCTCAGACAAACTGTCTTATTTCCATAGTTCAGTTAGTGGCACATCATAAGCACAAGTCTGGGATTATCCTAAATTCACCCTCCCATTATGCTTCAACTCTTATTAGTCAACAAGTGCAGTTGGAATTGTCCCCAAATTTGCCCACTCATCATGAAGAAGGAATTCATAGGGCCTGGACTCCATCTTAGGCCTGTTCATGCTGATCATGCTCGACCACCTTTCCAATGGACTCTGAACTCTGTGTTTAGTGCCTATGAAAACAACAACAGAAGGACAGGGGAACCTTGAAGATCGTATCTAGGTTACTCATCGCCTAAGAGAAAACATACACTAATCACCCCTTCCTCCAGACAGGCCATAAATTTTTCTGTATCAATCGGAGTGTAACCTTGGGTTTATTGATTACTGGCTAATTGTTTGACTGTTTGAGCACATGAGCACATAGCAAGTGAGTGATGGGGTTACTGGGATTGTATTTTCCTTGGTTTATGTAAGTCTCAAGGAATTTGGAGTGGGGAGTTCAGACTCGTACACATGGGGTATAAAAGATTTTCACAAATGCTGGTCAGGGTCCTTGGCTAAGAGGAGACTCTGCCTTGGGCCTGCCGGTATAATAAACTGCACTCTGCTATCTGCCTTGTCCTCCTGAGTGAGTTTGTTTCCCGGAACGCGTGGCTACAACAATCTCCATGCACACCAGTTACAACTCCAGTAGCTCAGCTCTTCAGTCTTTCTTACAGAGATGACTGCAGTAGAATCCTTAACATCTGTTTCACTGTTCAACCTAAAATCCTCTCAAAGCTACCAGAACAGTAATCTGATCATTTCTTTCACAGTTATTTGTCACTTCCAGAATAAAATATATGGTATTTTATGTGGCATAATAGGCTAATTATCTTGTTCATGCCACTCCTACAGGTTCATCCCTTGTCATCCAGGATTCTAGCAATACCAATTTATTAGCTCCTTAAATATGCCACATTCCTTTTTTGCCTGACCTTCTTGCTTTAATTAAAATTTGGTTCACATTCTAAGCAAAGTTCCTCCCCTTCAGGGTTTTAGGATTGTCTCTTGTGCTCACTCACTGTTCTCAGTTGCATTCAACTCTGCGACCTATGGACTGTAGCCCACCAGGCTCCTCTGTCCATGGGATTCTCCAGGCAAGCATCCTGGAGTGGGTAGCCATGCACTCCTCCAGGGGACCTTGCCAACTCAGGAATCGAACCCGTATCTCTGGTGTCTCCTGCACTGTAGGCAGTTGGGAAATGCATTAGCCCACTCAGACTCCCTAAACTTTGTTCCCTTTAGCTCATGGTATCAGAATGTGGAGAAGCAAACCTCCAGAGCTGTCTCCTGACTACCTTCACAAGGCATGCAACTGGTCTGTTATCAGCTGTACACAGGGCTCTGAACGCATGGTTTCTCCAACCCTGCAGAGCCCCTTAAATTGCTGCTGTAAAATTGCTCAAATCTCACATTATCTCAGTTTTCTACTATAGCTTCCAGAACTCTGCTACTATATATTCACATTCCTTTTTAAAAAATAAACTAAAACTAAAAACTGTTGACGTCCATACATTTGATTATTTTTTTTTCTTGCATCATTTTCTCATCAATCTTATAAACATCACCCCCTCCCAATTCACTGAAGTTTGTAGCACCTTTCCTCACAGTTCTTTCTCTCTATCCAAATTATTCCAGCCTCCTAGGTGACATCAAAATCCGTATGAGAAAACCAGACAATAAATGCACCTCTTAGCTTCCTGAATTTTTCATACCACTTATTCTTTTACTATAATCCAGCTAGGCCACCCATTCTTCTAGAATGTTGTGCACATGGGTGGACTTTGACAAATTTATCTTAATTCAGCCAATGACAGTTCCTGTTGCTTGCAGATAAGAAACACTTACTGATATAGCTCAAGGTGTTATTTCCAATTGCTTCATTTACAAAGCCACTGATTTTAATGATCCAAATTCAGACCACAATCTTCAATTTTTCAACTTCTTAATTTAATCAGTCTCATTAAGGACACTTTTTCAGTCTTACCTTGAAACATTAGTCCCTTGATATGTCTAACTCTTCCCTATTCACCAATGCCTTTTTTCTTTTTATTTCCCTTTCAGCTGATATTAGATTCTAAATTCTATTTGTTTTTATGATTTTAATAGCTTTACTGAGGGGTAATTTACATTCCATAACATATAGTAGTCATTTAAATGTACCATATTCTATTTCTTACTTTACTTATTTGATACTGATAACCTATTATATTTTGGATATTTTTCTAAGTACTAATACTTAGTCTAAATGATCTACATTCTCTGACACCTTTGCTTTTATCCTTCTTAATTATCTAACAGAATCCCCAAACTTAGGTAAATGAAGCCACTTGCTATCCCAATATGTACATTTGGGAAGCCTAGGAATGTTGTAGATAATCATACTGCAATGCTGACTGCTATCACAAATATGAATATTTATCAATGCCAGATAGGCCCTGAACACTACTTGGAAATCACTCATTTGTATCTATATTTATATTTTTTATATATAATGTCATTCTTACCCTTTGAATCAATAATGATTCAAATCTATGTTCCTTTCAAGTCTCCCTACCACATTCATATTCTATATATGAATATGCTTCCATACTATACACAAATAAGTGGAAATAAAAAGATAAAATTATTATATCATTAAATATCTGTCCATCACCTGCATATACATGTAATCTATCAACTTATTCAAGGGATCAACTTTGTTGTTGTTGTTCAACTGTTAAGTCATGTCTAATTTTTTGCTACCCCATGGGCTGAAGTGCCCCAGGCTCCCTGTCCTTCACTATGTTCTGACGTTCGCTCAGATTTATATTCACTGGGTCGGTGATGCTTCTAACCATCACATCCTCTATTGTCCCCTTCTCCCTTTTGCATTCAATCTTTCCCAGCGTCAGGGTCTTTTCCAATGATTCAGTTATTCAAGGGGTCACTACCCTTATATAAAACTAATTGTTTTAACTTGCTCTGAAACTCAATTTTCCCTACCTCTTCAGGAACCATTTCATCTTTCTTGCAACATTTTATTACCTTGGTATTTTTCTTGTCATACTTCATTTTTTTTTTTTTTTCTAATCATCTTGTTATTACTCACCTGAGTCTCTTCTGGCCACTCACATTTATTTAGATGTTTGGTGGCCCTTGATATTCTATCTTAATTCCCTTCTTTTATGTTTTACTCCCTCTCTGCCTGAATCTTACAAATTCCATAGAATTTACTACTACATTTTCTGCTGACCCTCACATTTATATTTCTAGACCAGCTCCTTAAGCTCTAGAACCAAACATTTAGCATCTCCTTGTGATCTGTACTTAATGTCTCCTCAAAGACATCCAAGCCAGACTTCTAATCTTTACTTGTAAAACTTTTCCTGTGTTCCCCAGGTATTCAAATGTACAAGCAAAAACAGCCTAAAAATTACACTTGCCAACTTCCTCTCTCTTTCTCTTCCTATGTCCAATCCATTATTCAATCCAATTCATTTAGCTTTTTAAATCACAATCAAATTGTGTATACTTTGCCATCATGTGCTGTCATTATCTTAATTCAAGCTACCAGCATAGCTTGCCTTGAGTTCTGTAATTGTCTTAACTATTCTTGCCTCTTTCTATCCAATACCTGTGAAATAGAAATATGACTCTGTGCCTCCTCTACTTAAAACTCTATAATATTTTCAGTTGGTTTCAAGCTAAGTCTAAAAATCCCTCCCCAGACTCACAAGGATTCAAGTATCTCTCCTGTTAGCTCAGTTGTATCCATTATCTACCATGCTCTGTATTCTCCAAGCACATTTATCTCAACTCCTGTAGTAAACTGTGGTTTGCTCTATCTCAGGGCCTTTCTACATCTTGTTTCCTTTGCCTAAAATATTGTGTCATTCATTTCCACTCCATCCCTTTCACCTGCTTGGCAGCTATAAATCTCTCAGACTCAAACTCAAATGTTACTTCTCATAAAATGAGACTGAATAAAACCCTATATAGACTAAAACTTCAAAATTCTATATTTGTATAATTTATTATACTTCTTTCAGCACATATATCGTAGTTTGTAACTATGTATTTTGTGATCATTAGTATTCCTCTTCCACTAGATTCTCAGCTCTGTGAAGTAGGGTCCGTATCTGTTTCTCTTATCACTATATCACCAAAAACAATCATTATCTCTAGTTTAACAGCTGTTAAATGAATGAATGATACTTTCCCCCACACTGTTCTCTATACCTATGGTGTACTTTAGTCTACCTCTTTTAATTCTCTTTCAGGCAGAGTTCATTTTAACCCTCTATGCCTTGTCTTTATTCTACTATTGCTTGAAATATAATACCTGGAAATTATTATTTTCCAACCAGAAATTGATCTCTTCGTCAAAGAAACCATATTCTGTTTTTATTCCAATTACTTAGTACAGTCTCCATCACATAAAAACTTGACTCAGTGTTGACACTTATAATTGAGGGGAATGCAAAAACATTCACAGAATTAAGCTGGATGTATTTTACAAGTTTTCCAACAGCTGTGCAGCATGTCCTTTAGAATCACTTCCTGGCCCTGGAAATGAATCTGTGGGCTGTGATTTGGAGCCCCACATGGTTAATTAGTTTCCCAACAAATTCTATTCCACTCACTAGTTTTTGTGCTGAAATGAAATACAGAATAGAGGGGAAAAGCATATTTTATTAAAAATAATAGTTTCTGGCTTGTATTGGTAAACTCTGAAATATTTTTAAATTTGAAAAAATTTCAAGTAAAACACTTGAAATATTTTTTTCAAGTATTATGATTCAGAAATAATACTATCTCTGGTGATTCTTTAGAATTCACTTCTTATGTAGAAGAACTGAAATTGAAATTTAGTTATATTACTTATCAGGGGTACCTGTAGATAACAATTCTCCAAACACTATCTTTTTCAAGTTTTAAAACATGTTTAAAATAAAGTTGCCTCCTTGTTTTAGAGCTTTTTATTCAACTGAGTCTATATCAACATCTATAAAAAATTAGTTTAACTTGATTTACCAAATAGAACAAGGAATATAAATACATATAAGTACATATGTTTATGCTATGTTTTCTTTAATTCACCTTATGTGAATATTTATATTTATATCCAAAGCAGCAGCACTTTTCTTTAAACTAAAAGTTAAATTTCCTTTCCATGTTGATTAGAAACAAAGAATGACATTAAGAATGACAATATTTACCAAATACAGGAAATTGTTTAATTTGGTGATCTAAAGCTGTGAATTTAGAGTTGTTGGTTGCATAATCATGCTTGTGACAAATGTCAGTCAGAAGTAACTGGAGTTTGAATTGAAATAAATTTTAAGATTTTTCAGATTTAAATGTTAAATAACTCCTAAATGCAGTTATCTGCCTAACTCTTGTAACAAGACAGATAGATGATAGATAGGTAAATAGATAGATGTGAAAGTGTTAGTTGCTCAGTCACGTCTGACTCTTTGTGACCCTAAGAACTATAGCTTGCCAGGCTCCTGCATCCATGGAATTCCCCAGAGAAGAATATTGGAATGGGTAGCCATTTGCTTCGTCAAGGGATCTTCCTGACCCAGGGATCGAACCCTTGTCTCCCATATTGGGGCAGATTCTTTACCATTTAAGTCACCTGGGAAGCCTCCAGATAGATAGGTAGATATAGATAGAAAGATAGATGTGTGTGTGTGTGTGTGTGTGTGTGTGTGTGTGTGTGCATGTGCTGTCTCTTCAGTCATGTCTGACTCTTTGTAAGCCTATGGACTGTAGTCTGCCAGGCTCCTCTGTCCATGGGGTTCTCCAGGCAAGAATACTGGATTAGGTTGCCATAGATAGATACAGACAAACAGATAGATAATGTCTGTATATCTCTACGCACATTCATCTCTCTTCTCTGAATAACCAGTCTCAGCAGTGGGTGATTTGTGAAAGTGTATGATTTTATTATGCACATTTTTTCCATATTTATTTGTCAAAAAAATTGTTTTAACCTAAAACATCAATTGGGTATAAAGCTTAAGTCTTTATATGAACCGTATTCAATTCAAAAGGTGAACTACTCTAAATCTTCCTAGACAGTCCATAATCTGTCTTTTGGGTAGTGTTGACATGTGCAAGTTCAGATTTAAGAGGGCTCTCAAAGTCGTAAACTCTGAGGAGGGTCATTATTATTTGAGCACAAGCTGTATCTGTGGTTACATGCTATCTACCTAGCCCCGGGATGCCAGAACTGGTGGTTCACCTCACCGTATCACTGACTCATGCTGGCGCACTATGTCAGGGGAGGAGAGTACAGTCCAGAGCCATGGGGAATGCCATACCACACATGTCAGGGGCTTCATCAGAGTTGTCTCCACAGTCGTCTTCTCCATCACACACCCAGAAATGCAGTTTGCAGAGTGAATTGTTGCAAAGGAACTCATCTGCTCTACATATATTTCCTCCTTCGTTTTAAAACAAAAGACAGATATACAGCATAATTAATTCCAGTCAGCAAAACACATATTCCTCTAATTCTTAGCACAGTAAAAGTGTCTCACTTTCTGATTTTTTTTTTTTTTGTAAAATATTATACGTCCAAGCTTTTTAAAAACAGTATTCACTGTCAACTTTTCAAAGCAATCTGATATTACCCTCACATGTATCATATTGTCTTTCAGAATATTGAGAATAAGATGATAGAATGAAGTTTTCTTTAAAAAAAAAAAAACTTATTTTTTATTTGGCTGTCCCGTGTCTTGGTTGCAGCATGTGGAATCTAGTTCCTTGACCAGGGATCAAACCTGGGCCCCCTGTAATGGGAGCATTGAGTCTTAGTCACTGGACCACCAGAGAAGTTGCTAGAATAAAGTTTCCTTAAATATAAATTTCCTTCCATTTGACATCATTTTTACGTTATTGAGTGTAAAGAAACTTAGGTTTTAAATAGTACTAATTTTCATTACCAAAAATTATGCTCTTCTGGGAAGAAAAGTTACTTTAAAAGCAATTTTAATAATTCATTTGTATCTGAAAACTGACAAACTGAATCATTTAAGCCAGAAAAAAACAGTAAAATGTTTTTATAGTCATAGAGAAACTACTAATTTCATAACAATTAGTAGTCGGTGGGTTCGATCCCTGGGTCGGGAAGCTCTTCTGGAGGAGGGCAGGGGGAGCCACTTCAATATTCTTGCCTGAGAATCCCAGAGACAGAGGAGCCTGGTGGGCTCCAGTCCATAGGGTCACAAAGAGTCAAGCACAACTGAAGCAACTTATAATGCATGCATGCATGCAGAAGTTGGTGATGTGATGGAATACTGTGCTGCATACTTAGTCACTCAGTTGTGTCACACTCTTTGTGACCCAGGAACTGTAGCCCACCATGCTCCTCTGTTCATGGGGATTCTCCAGGCAAGAATACTGGAGTGGGTTGCCATGACCTCCTCTAGGGGATCTTCCCAACCCAAGGACTGAACCCAGGTCTCCTGCATTGCAGATGGGTTATTTAACATCTGAGACACCAGGGAACTAGTTATTCTTATAAATACTGTACTATAGAATACTCTTATGAGCATTTTTAATTTATTTTTAAAGAATATATCTTTACCCTCAATTTAATTTTTTGGCTGTACCACATGACATGTGGGATCTTAGTTCCTTGACCAGACCAGAGATTGAACCCATACCCCCTGCATTGAAAGCTCAGAGTCTTAATTATTGGGCCTCCATGGAACTCCTTTGTGAGCATTTTAAAAATATTTGCATTCTTGCTCATTTTAAAATTAAATAGAAAGCAGCAAGAAAGGACATTCAAACTTTAAATTGAATATACCTACCACAAGTAAAGGAGACAGAGTACAAATAAACTTTTATATATGTCTAGATACAAAGCAATATATAGCAGAAACAGCAACAGTTAGGGAGCTAATACTTGCTTTGTTTTGTTTTGGAAAAGTGTATTAATTTCTATGGAGCTTAAAATCTTCATATGTTACAAAAGAGGTATGATTAAGATTTATAAGATCATATTTTCAAAGAGTACCTGGGGAAACAACACAAAGAAATTCGATGGGAATGTAAAATGAAGATAAATGATTGCCTTCAGAGACTTATACTACCAACTTAAATTTCATATATAACATAAGAAATACTGTTTTCATATTGGCAAGATTTGATGGTTGAAGATGTTGACATGTTAAAAATGGATATGTTTATTAAAACATAGAGCTGCAGAGTGATACTGCTCATCCTAGCAAGCCTAGAAAATTCCAAGAAAGAAGTACTGTTCATCTTGTGGGTGTACTTTAGAGAGAATAATAACCCTAAGCTTGTTAGGGTCAATAAGCTCTTATTCTTTTGAGCTTTGACTTGCACGCAAATCTCTAGTAATTCACTTTCAGTAGCAAAGATTTACTTTAGGAAATGAGGACAAAATCAGATTTGGGTTTTAGAATGACAACCTTAGCTACAATGTGGAAAGTTTAAACATGAAAACAGGGAGAGTAAGGCTAAGACAAGAAAAAAAGACCAGTTTGAAGAAGGCTTGCAGTCAATCAGAAAAGAACTGATGGTAACTTGATTTAGAGTAGTTGTTGATAGATTTGAGAACTCTTCAGGAGGCAGAATCCTCAGGAGCTGATGATAAACTTGATGAGGGGTAAAAGGAGATGAGTAGTCAAACACAGGACTCAATTTTTGGTTTATTCGGACCATTTGGTGAGTGCTAGCATTGTTCAATCAATAAAAGAGCATGGCATTTGGATCAGTATTAGTGAAAATAATGACATAATCCATTTAAGTTACTGGTAAGACAACCATTTGGTGATCTTTAATAGGCTAGCGGATAAATGTGTCTACTAAAATACAGGAAAGGTGTCTGAACTGTAAATGCACAGTTGAGAATGATCAGAATATAGATGCTACTTGAAATTTAGAAGATAGCACAGAGGAAATTAGCATTGAAAGACTGGATGAATAAAGCAAAATCTACACAAAAAGACTGAGAAGTAGCCATAGTGGTCGGAGAAATATCTGAAAGGTGTTCAAACAAGAAGGTAATAGTCAGCGCATACAAATAATGTTAAGACAGTAGACCTAGTGAAGTGATGGAGGGTTTAGAGAAATGTTTGCAGTTGCCTGTCATATGCACAGAAGCAAGAGTTCCAAATTTTGGCCTTAAAGGGAAGGAAGGAAAGAGGACGTTGGGTAAGTCAGACAGATTGATTGCTTGTATGAAGTAAAACAGACATCTAAACAGGTATATGCATGCTTCTGAGAAAAATTCAGCAAATAAAGTAAGGTTGAGGATATAGCAGACAGAACAGGTAATTCATATGAGTTCTCTGAGGATCAAGGAAGTGTGAAGGATTTGAGATCTAAAACAAGTAAAAGGATTATCCTTAGACTGGAGACGAGACAAATCTATTTTAACAGAAAAGAAGGACTAGGCATAAAAATAGGTAGCTTAATTAATTTTGCGTCCAGATGTTAAAATAAGCTCATGATTTTTACTGCGGCTGTGAAGTAGAATGTGAGAAAGAAAATCAACTTTTTAAAAACCTGGTAGGATTAATGGTAGAGAGAGATGATTAAAAATATATAGGTAGATTGCTTAGAATCTTGAGTGATAGTTCAAGATGAGACCAATAATTTATAATGCTGTCAATCATAACTGTTCTAAGTTTTCTTAAAAAATACTTGACAGAACTGGTACAGCTCACAGTGACACCCTTGAGCACTAACAAACTCTAAGATACAGATAAATTCAAGTCCTTAGTGAGTCCAGCATGATGAATATCACCATGTGAGACTTCTGACAGTTCAATATCTGGCATTGGGATGCCCCTTTCTTTCAAACACTTGCAATGTTCAACTATACATGCTCAAAAAAGTCAGACATATCTGACTTTTTGAGACCCTATGGACTGTAGCCTTCCAGGTTCCTATGTCCATGGGATCTTCTTGGTAAAAAAAAAATACTGGAGTGGGTTGCCATTTCCTACTCCAAATGTTCAGTTTTGAATTTAAAAGACGCTCCTTGGAAGAAAATTATGACCAACCTAGATGGCATATTGAAAAGCAGAGACATTACTTTGCCAACAAAGGTCCGTCTAGTCAAGGCTATGGTTTTTCCTGTGGTCATGTATGGATGTGAGAGTTGGACTGTGAAGAAAGCTGAGTGCTGAAGAATTGATGCTTTCAAACTGTGGTGTTGGAGAAGGCTCTTGAGAGTCCCTTGGACTGCAAGGAGATCCAAGCAGTCCATTCTGAAGGAGATCAGCCCTGGGATTTCTTTGGAGGGAATGATGCTGAAGCCGAAACTCCAGTACTTTGGCCACTTCATGTGAAGAGTTGACTCATTGGAAAAGACTCTGATGCTTGGAGGGATTGGGGGCAGGAGGAGAAGGGGACGATAGAGAAAGAGATGGCTGGATGGCATCACTGACTCGATGGACGTAAGTGTGAGTGAACTCCGGGAGTTCGTGATGGACAGGGAGGCCTGGTGTGTGAGTGACTGAACTGAACTGAACTGAAACCTTAAAATAATCTCAATCATCAAAATCAACACAAGAAAATATATTGTCATTTAATAAGTGTCTGAAAACAGAGAAAAAAAGAGCAAGAAAAATCTTTAGTATTAAAGACATGAAGAGCGGTATGAGGTAAGTGTTGGCTTAATTCAGTATCAAAATCCACAGGATATGAAATAGAGTTGTATTCTTTTGGAATAAAGAGTATAATGACAAAATCTCATCACATTTTCCATTCTAAAATGGATGAAATCCAAATAGAATTTGTGAACATCCTTTGATTATTCAAAATAAATAAATAAATAAAAGTTTGGTAGCACACCAGTCTTGTTAAAAGGAAAAATATGAGATATGAGTTTCCAAAGGTATTGAATTGGATAACATTATAATTGTCCCTATAAGAGTGTCAGACATGCCACTATTTTTATTAAGAAGAGAAATGCATATTAAATCATAATTGTAACACAAAGGCAAAGGTTTTATGACAATTTACTAAAGGCTTCCCATTGTACTAGGAAAAGTTTGTGTTTCAAAAAAAGCATCAAGGGGTTCCAAGATATCCTAACTTAAAAGGGATATTGTGAAATGGCAGGAAGCACGCATAAACAATTTAAAACTGGCATAATTTAAAGAAATTAATGGATTAAAATTCCAGTTTCCTAGTCATGTTCTTGATCAGCTCAATGGGAGTTTATTAGAAAAATAGAAACAAGTATTGTAATTAACAATAACCTATGCCCAAATTTAATTGAGCTCTTGGCATTTTCATAGAAATCCGGATAAATATATCATCACAGAAAATAAGAATCAAGAGTTCTCATCTTAATTAGGGTTGAGATAAGCTTAAATAATTAGAAGCTAATAATTGCTAAAAAGACTATCTTTTCCATCAAAACCGATATAAAGAGTAAAGTTTGAAAGCTCAGGCCAAAACAAACACCAGATTTCCTTGAGGCAACATCTTCTACCTTTAAAAATGTGATTTGGGAGAATAGCATTGAAATTCGTATACTATCATGTAAGAAATGAATTGCTAGTCTATGTTCGTGTAAAAAAATAAATAAATATCAAATAGCTCAAAAAAAAAATGTGAATGCTGCTTTTAATTCCATAATATTTGGGGTTTCTTTCCTTTTAAAGTAAACCAGTAAAATTGATTCACGAGGAAAATGTCCCATGAAGGTAGCGCTCTTCCCTTCAACCCCCCAACACTGAGCCCCTGTTAGCGCATGTGTCCATTCTTAAGATGAATGGGTAACATGTAGCAGAAGAGATGCATATTCTGGCATTTTATTTCTTCAGTGTCTTGAAGTGCTTTTATCCAATACTTAAACCAATTCCTGGAAGCAATCAAATGCTAGAAATTTGAACTTGGTCATATCCATATAGGATCAAACCACCAAGATATTTCACTGATATTTAATTACCTGGGAGCAAGGAATCCAAGAAATGTTAGATGCAGCCATAGAGAGAGGAGAGAAAATGTGACATATTTCTAATGGTTTAATTCAAAGCCTTCAGCTCTGATTTTTAGTCAGTAAGTTTAAATCTTTAATTGAGCCATTTTAAAATTGAAAGTTATCCCAGATTTCAAAAGCTATAATGTTTAATGTTTTACTTTAATGTTTGATTTTTTAAACCTAGAATTCTTTGTTTAAACACATTTGTAGGAAATCCAATATTTAAAAAGTAACTAAATTCTAACAGAATTGTCCCCCACTCCTCACCCTCCCAGGTACAGATTCACTCTCCAGGTATTTCTACAGTTCTTGAAGAACTGGGGCTGGGCTTGGTAGTATTAAAACATGAAAACAGAAACATCCATGGAGATAAAATAAGAAACACCATTTCTTGCTCCCTATCATCTCAGTCAATTTTCTGTGCTATTACATAGTTCAAATTGCCGGGGGCCAGCGTGAGGAACTCAGCCCATGGCAAAGGTCACGAGGAAGGAGGCTTCGGCATACGCAAAGGCGTGATCAAGCCTCAGGAGACCCCCTGTTCCCGAGCATCTACCCCAAAACCAGAGTCTGCTTTCTGCTCTCACCTACACCTTTGACCTTCCAGGGAGCTTTCCCCCATAACCGTTTCTCTCGGAGAAGGAGTAAACGTGCAGCTCCAAGTCAATAAAAATTCCTGGGCGTGACAAGAGTGTTTCAGCTTACGAACTCTGAAGGTTATCTAGCCCACCTGTATAGGTTCGTCCGGCTGCATGTGATGGTTTACAGCCCCCCAACCATGAGAGGCATGAGATGTTTTAGACTTACTAAAGGCAAATTCTTGTGGGAAGTTAGAAATTATTAGTATAGTGGGTTGATTTAAAATTATATTGGTGAAGGGTTTTTTCATTTATTGTGTCAATAATTGCTGCTAATTCCCTGCCCTGGGTGGGACAAGGGTGTCTCAGGTCAAACCTCTCTGCTGACAGACTAGCTTGTGTGACAACCTCTCAACCATAAACAGCACAGAGAGTTTGGAGTATTAGCATAGGGCTTTTCTCATTGTTGAGTCAATGATTGCCGCCAGGCCTCCATATCCTTGGGCACCTGGGAATATATTAATCAATGTATTTGGAATACAGAAAAGGAAATACAGTAGTTTTTAAGGTTAGCAATACTAGACTTTTTGAGTTAATGAATTTTCTCTTTTGTTATAGATCACTGTACTTTGTTATAAATCACTGTGTCCTTGCTATGTAAAAATGTAACTTTATCACTATCTTAAGACTAAGTAGATCTTAAGGGGAACATTGGTGAAAGGATTTTCATTTGTTGGGCTGATGTTTGCTGCTAAATCTCCATATTTCCTGCCCTTATAATGAATATAACTAGCATATAGGAGAAATAAGTATTAACCTTTAAGCATATAGGAGAAATAAGAATTAACCTTTAAGATTAATCATGTTAACCTTGGGTTAAATAAATTCCTTTCTTGATTGTAACTCACTACACCCTCACCCTATAGGAATGAAACTTTATTTGGAGGGTGGTGCCTGTTTTAAGAAAAAACCACCCTTGGAAAAAATAAGTTTTTTGGTTATCAGAAAGAAAGGATCATAAAATGTCAGCGAGCCTTATGGCAAGAAGATGATGTAAAACCCCTAAGACCTTTTTTTATGTAAAGCACCTGACTTTGATAAAGGTCAGGACTGCTGACCCCCACGTGACTCTGTATTCATCCCTATATGTAACAAAAGGTATATAAGAAAACCTGAAAAATAAAGAAATGGGTTCAGTTCCTGGAAAGACTGACTCCCCCATGTCGTTCTTTTTTACCTCGTTTTTCCAGCTGAATTCCCATCTGGAGCATGGATGCTATTCCATGTAAACCAAGTTATTCAGCCTCTTTTTCTCCACTAATATTTCCTACTACACTATCCATTTCTAATCTCTCTACCTGTAATTAATTATGTATTTTCCAAGGACGCCGTCCGTCCCCACCTTCGAATTCCCTGGATCCACCGGGGCTGGACCCCGGCAGCTTTGACTAGATGGACCTCTGTTGGCAAAGTATCTCTGCTTTTTAGTATGCTGTCTAGGTTGGTCATAGTTTTTCTTCCAAGGAAAAGGGAGGGACAAAAAAGTACAGAGAACTGCTTTGGGTATGTTCACAGACTTGTACAGCCTTCACCATAGTCAACTTTAGAACAGTTTTTTTTTACTATGTCACCAAAAACCCTTTACCCATTAGCAGTCACCCTTCATTCCTTTGTGCCCTGTCCCCTCTAGCCTTAGGCAATCACTAATCTACTTTCTGTTTCCACAGATTTACCTATTCTGAATACTTGCTATAAATGAAATGAAACAATATGTTACCTTCTGTGTCTGGTTTCTCTCACTTACATGTTTTCATTTAATTAAGTTTATATTTTACTCCAGGGCAGAAGGAATTATTGAAGGGTTCTGAGAAGAGTGACAAAAATAGATTTAATTTTAAAATCTTCATCTTGGCTGTTTTGTATAGCATGAATTGAGGAAAGGCAAGATTAGAGGTGGAGAGTGTTTAGCTGACTATGGTGATTTGGACTAGAATGCCAACTGAGATGCAGCAGGTTTCTCTGGATTTCTGTGAAGAACTAGAGCTAGAGCCTCCAGTGCTCCTGACACTGAGGATAGAAGAATCTTTTGCCTGGTTTGATTTAAACTCCAGGGAGTGGCCCTCACCATACTGACGTTCCTCAGTTCAGTTCAGTTCAGTCGCTCAGTCGTGTCCGACTCTTTGCGACCCCATGAACCGCAGCACGCCAGGCCTCACTGTCCAACACCAACTGCCGGAGCCTACCCAAACTCCTGTCCATGGAGTCGGTGATGCCATCCAACCATCTGACTGATGTTCCTAGGTCCGCACAATTCTCCCTGTTTGCTTCTTTCTCACATCTTTTTCTTGCCAACTCCTTTCATTTATCAGGAGAACGGCTTCTCACTCCTTCCAATGCTTTTTAAATCAGCCAGAATGCTTTCAACCAAATCAGCGTTAGCATTCGGTTTCCAGAATTGAGACTATCATAAGAAAGAAATAGTAGCAAAAAGACTTTGTGTCATAGCGCCCCATCGCCCACCCCCAGCGAGTAATCAAACGCTAAAATCGCTCGGAGCTTCTCAGTTTATTCATAAAAGAGATCAAGGGGAGAATGATCTCCACTTCACGAGGCCGACTGGGAAGGCCCGCAGTTCTCTCCCCTCGCTCTGCAGCCGCCCCACAGCAGACACCGCTGTCCCCGAGCCCTCTGGGAAGTGGAGTCCTTCCGCCGGGACCCCCGACCCGGCGCGGTCGCCTCCAAGTGCGCAGATGCGACTCCAGACAAAGCCTCGGGCTCGAGCCTTTTGTCTCCCCGCAGCTCGGTGGGTCCAGAAGGCGACGGTGTGCGCCTCCCCCGCCCCTCCCAGAGCGCAGCCGGGAGGGGATCCAGCCCTGGAGCCGGAGCCAGGTCCGCAACGAGTCCGTAGGTAAGAGAAGGCCAGGTCAGAGGCGCGAGTCTCCGCGACCCGTCCGTCAGGCGCGCCTTTCTGACGCCACCTGCTGCAGCGCGGGCCGGGCTCTCAGGTTCCGGCCTCAGCGGGAAAAGGGCTGGGCCTTGCCTGCCTCCCGGCCCCACCCACCGGGCGCTGCGCCGGGTATTTCCGGCTGGGTAGCGAGCCGGCTACCCCTGTGGGCTAAGGGGCGCCCCGGAAGCGAGGTTGCCGCTACGTACTCTGGGAAATGGAGTCCCGGAGCCTGAAGGGTGCATGGCCGACGGGGGATTTGGGGAAGGGGAGAGTCGGGGTTGGAGGGCTCGGCTTCCGAGGTTCGGAGAGCTAGAGCGCCTCCTGCTGGTGTTGGCTTTAGGTCCTGTCACTCCACTGAAACACTGCAGGTTCTGAACTTTGGGGATAGCTAGAAAAGAATGGAGTCCATGTCTTACTCATTTCCCTTCTGGGCTTGCGCTATTAGAGTTTGGTGGTTTAGCCATTAAATCGTGTCCGTCTCTTGCGACCCCCATGGGTCATGGACTGTAGCCCACCAGGCGGCTCTGTCCTTGGGATTTCCAGGCAAGAATACCAGAGAAGGTTGCCATTTCCTTCCCAGGAACTGAACCAACAGCTGAGCCACGGGAGTGGGGACGAGGGGAGGGAGGATGTCTGGATTAGAGTTTCCGGGGCTGCCTATATTTGGGGTCCAGAGTAAGGGGTTTGACTCTGAACGTGCAAGGGAATCCCGGCCTGTTTTATTTTCAGGGTCTTAAAGAGCGAGTGAAGAATCAGATGTATAAGGATCCCACCTATCAACTGCCTTGTGTTTTATGAGTAGGAAGGATTGAGTAACTGTGGGAGCCCTACTTTTAGTTACTGCGACGTTAATCACAGGCCAGCTTATAGCCATTTCTGTGCTTCAGGGTCTTAGGAGAATTTGTGCATCACACAGAACCAGTGTGTGAGTAAGGCTCACAGTCACTGCCCTGGCTCGCTCCTGTTTTTGCCTTGGTGTGGAACGTAGTGACTGGCCTGGGGACTCCAGAGAAGGGTCTTCCAGTTGTGAAGTTTAATCTAGACTAAATTATGAAGGTTCTAAGTAAAACAGAGCTACTACTGAGGCCCTAGGACTTAAATGTGTAGGAATAAGCTGCCTAGGAGTAGAGGTAGAGGGAGATGCCCCAGGGAGTGTAATCAATTTCAGAGTTAAGTTCAGTCGCTCAGTCATGTCCAACTCTTTGCGACCCCATGAATCGCAGCACGCCAGGCCTCCCTGTCCATCACCAACTCCCGGAGTTCACGCAGATTCACGTCCATCGAGTCAGTGATGCCATCCAGCCATCTCATCCTCTGTCGTCCCCTTCTCCTCCTGCCCCCAATCCCTCCCAGGGTCACAGTCAGCTGGGTGGGGCAAGCAAAGCAAAGCAAAGCAAAGTGAAGTCGCTCAGTCGTGTCCGACTCTTTGCGGCGCATAGACTGTAGCCTACAAGGCTCCTCTGTCCATGGGATTTTCCAGGCAATAGTACTGGAGTGGATTGCCGTTTCCTTCTCCAGGGGATCTTCCCAACCCAGGGCTCGAACCCAGGTCTCCTGCATTGTAGACAGACGCTTTACCATCTGAGCCACCAGGGCGGGGCAAGGCTAACCCCAAAATCTCTTCCTGAAGCTTCAGGGTAGAGTTGAATGATTTATACAAAGAAGTGGATTATATATTGCTGACAAGTCCATGTTTATCTCATCTGAAACAGTGAATTAGAAGGAAGTCCTAGCAATAACAAGAGGACAAGGAAAAGCTGATCATGGATTATCTGATCACTGGAGTTGAGGAAAATGGTAAGAATTACGCAAATAAACATGGAGTTGAAAGTGGGGACAAGTGGAGGAAATACCCTCGATAAGAATAAAAAGGTTAGGTGCCCCTGCATGATGGGAAAGGGACACAGACAGATGTCAGGAGAAGACCCCAAAGTAGAGAAACTCAGTAAGCCGTCGTGTTTGAAAATCACTAAGAAGGCCCCTTGTCGTACGTTCCCCTCTCTCATCTTCCTCTTTCAGCGCTTCTGTGCTCAGATACATTCCCTCTGATGCTGTGGAAGGGAGAATATTCCACAGCGCTTGTTTTTGTGGTAAAGCACAAGTCACACTTTTCCACTCCCAAGGAGTGTACCACAATATTGACATATTGTGTGTGCATTTAGCTTTTTGGTCAAAGTGCTTTCATGTTATTATCTTCCTCTATCCTTATCTGATCCTTTTGAGTTAAGTAGAGTAGGTCTTGTGTATATAATTTCTCTGGCTTGTGCTAGCTTTTGTCCTCGTGAATTTGTAAGTGGGAAGATAGAGTTTATCCCCTTCATGGCTTTACTTCTGCTCCTTCCAGCTATGACTACAGAAGATGTTTCTTTGTCCCAAGAACAGAGCACAGAAGAAATGGAACCTACTGGAGAGCTTCTTCCTGTTGAGTTCCAGGCAAGTTTGAGTTTCATTTCCCTCCCGTGAAATCTCAGTTTGGTGTTCAGAGTGTGTCCTCATTTCTTCCTTTCATCTCACTTCGGAGGTTCATGGAAATCTCATCTGGAGAGCTGAACCAAAGTAATTTTTCCTTGAAGACTTGAAGCTCTAGGAGGAGCTCAGGCTGGAGCCTTAAATTTGGGAGGAATCTGTGTGAATGGTATTTCAAACTATGAAGCTGTGAGTGAGTGAAGTCGCTCAGTCGTGTCTGACTCTTTGCGACCCCACGGACTGCAGCCTACCAGTTTCCTCAGTCCATGGAATTTTCCAGTGGGTTGCCATTTCCTTCTCCATAGCCTATCCCTTTTCCAGTGGATCTTCCCAACCCAGGAGTCAAACCAGGGTCTCCTGCATTGCAGGCAGATTCTTTATCAACTGAGCTCTCAGGGAAACCATCATAAATCAACTATACTCCAGTTTTAAAAAATAGCAGGCACTGGCCGCATAGCGTTACTAAGAAACTAAATTTTTATTTTCGACTATTTGAATTTGAAAGTTAATAGCAAGATATGTTTAGGGAGTAGGGTGCATATTATCCTTCCCTGAAGAAGGAGGGGCTTGGGTCTTTTTTTTTTTTTTTTGGGTCTTTTTTTTTAAGTGGAAGCTGTAATCACTAGCCAATAAATGTAGGTAGAAAAGAGATGAGATCTTATTACTGTAGCTTCCAACACTTTGAGGTCTGGGAGATAAAAGAGGAAACAGCAAAGGAGACTGAGAAGATGTGGCCAATGAGGCAGGGAGGGGAGGCCCAAAGTGTGGCATTCTGGAAGCTTTACAGACTCACAGATGTAAAATTAGTGGTTACCAGTGGCAGGGTTGGAAGGGGATACACGGTTGGGGAGTGGGAGGTACGAACTATTCGGTGTAAAACAGGATCAAGAATGTATCATACAGGGTGGTCCAGTGGTTGAGAATCTGCCTTGTAATGCAGAGGATGTGAGTTCAATCCCTAGTCCAAGAATTAAGATCTTTTGTGCCTCAAATAAGACCCTCAAGTAAGACCCAACACAGCCTAATAAATATTTGCAAAAAGAGAATGTATTGTACAACACGGGGGGTATAGCCAATATTTTCTAATATTGGCTAGTAACCTGTAAAAATTATATAAAAAATAAATTTAAAAAAAGAATCTAACTTTGATGTCAGACTGCCTGGGTCCAAATCTCAGATCTGTCCTTACATCTGTAGATAATGTTAATAATGGTACTTACCTAATATAGTTATTATTACAAGAGGTTGTTAAAAGGACTTAATACATAGAAAAAAAAAAGATAAATGTTAGCTATTATTACTGTTTTCCCTAACACAGACTAATACTTAGAAAATTTAGACTATTCCATTAAAATGGTTAAAATAAAGTTTTAATGCGCAGATTAAAAATAACTTCCTATTCCAGATTGTTCTCTTCCTTCNTTATTATTACAAGAGGTTGTTAAAAGGACTTAATACATAGAAAAAAAAAGATAAATGTTAGCTATTATTACTGTTTTCCCTAACACAGACTAATACTTAGAAAATTTAGACTATTCCATTAAAATGGTTAAAATAAAGTTTTAATGCGCAGATTAAAAATAACTTCCTATTCCAGATTGTTCTCTTCCTTCAAGGATCACCAAATCCTATAAGAATGTACTTTTTTTTCCAGGAATTGACAACAGTCAAGGATGAGGAAATGGACTTCACCTGTGTGGAGGAGGAACAGATGAATTCTGCCCGAAGGTCCTTGGGCATGGATATGAAGGTGGAGAATTGTGGGAACCTGGTATTTTGGGGTAAGAAAGTTATTTTTCAATGCATACTGCTTACTGTGACATAAAACTTCCACTGTGAATAATGACATCTAAATGCCATAGCTTTGCTTACGATCCAGAGAGCTCTGATCTCGTAGGGGATCCCTGATCACTTTGAGCTCAGAATTGGGCTTCTTTTCTCTCCTGGCATGTAAAAGTTCAGCATCTGTGGAGCTGAAAAAGGGCAGCTCCTTTACATCTGTATAGACTCTTGTTTATTGCTCCTTCTGTTTTTCTGGCTCTGCTGCGTCTTTGCTGCTGCTGGGGCTTTCTCTAGTTTCGGAGAGCAAGGTTAGCCTTCTGTGGGGCGTGGGCTTCTCATTGCAGTGGCTTCTCCCGCTGTGGAGCATGGGCTCTAGGCTGCGTGGCTGCACTAGCTGAGGTCCACGAGCTTAGTTGCCCTGCAGCATGTGGAATCTTCCCGGAGCAGGGATCAAACCCGTGTCCCCTGCGTCCTTAACCCCCATGCCCCCTGCGTCCTTAACCCCCATGCCCCCTGCGTCCTTAACCCCCATGCCCCCTGCGTTCTTAACCCCCATGCCCCCTGCGTTCTTAACGCCCNCTCCAAACTACTATATATAAAATGGGTAAACAAAAAGGACCTACTGTGTAGCACAGAGAGCTATGCTCAATATTTTATAATAACCTGTAACGAATCTGAAAAAGTGATAACCAAATCATTTTTCTGTCCATGAGAAACTAACACAATATTATAAATCAACTATACTTCAATAAAAATAATTTAAAAAATTCTCGTGTTAATCAGTGTGCAACCAAGATGAAAAGTAGCACTGATTGAGATTCTTTCTGCACACGCAGCAGCCTAATGGGGTAAGAGGGTTGTAGGCAGCCGAAAGGATATTAACAATCTACGTTAGCTGACAAGAGCTCTTTGTGTCCTTGTTTCTGCTTTGTCTTTCTCCTGCTGATAACATCACCTTTTAGAATTAATTAGACTGCCTTGCGTTTTAGTTGTTGCACACAGTGTCTTCACTGAGATGTGGGGTCCTTCATCCTGGTACACAGAATCTAGTTGTGTCACATGGGCTTAGTTGCCCCAAGGCAGGTAGGATCTTAGTTCTCTGACCAGGGCTCAAAGCCCTACCTCCTGCAGTGGAAGTGCAGAGCCCTAACCATTGGACCACCAGGAAATTCTCTGTAGGCTTATTAATGATGGCCATTCTGACTTGTGTGAAGTAGTACCTCATTGTAGTTTTGGCTGAAATGCTGCTACGACTAGCAATATTGAGCATCTTTTCATGTGCCTGTTGGCCATTTGGATGTCTTCCTTGAAGAAATGTCTATTTAGATCATCTGCCCATATTTTTGATTGGATTGTTTGGTATTTTGTCATTGAGTTGTATGAGCTGTTTGTATATTTTGGAAAGTAGGTCCTTGTTGGTCGCATAATTTGCAAAAATTATATAGCAGTCTCTTCATTTTTCTTATAGTTTGCTGTGCTAAAGCTTCTAAGTTTGATTAGGTATCATTTGGGAGACTGAGCTAAAAAACCATTGGTCTGATTTATGTAAAAGATACTTTAAGTACAGAGAATTCAAAAGATGAAAAAGAATATACAATGAAAACACTAATCATGAGAAAGCTGGAGTGGATATATTAATATCAGATAAAATAGAATTCAAGAACAGGGATATTATCTTAAATATAGAAGGATTTTATGATGATAAAAAGATCAATTCACCAAGGTGAGTAATTGTTCAATGTGTAATTGGGTTACACTTATGAATGCGATTTTAGTGTTATACACAAAATTTAGAATTCTGGGTTATTAATATATTATGTACTTAATATCACAGCCTCCAAAATCACAAAGTAAAAACTGACAGAAATAAAAAAAAGAAAAGTGAGCAATTTTATATTTGGAAATTTTAACACTCCATATTCAGAAGCTAATGGGACAACTAGACAAAATATTAAAGACATGGAATATATGAACCACACTGTCTACAATCTGTCTCTTATACACATCTTGTGTCCTTAACCCCCATGCCCCCTGCGTTCTTAACCCCCATGCCCCCTGCGTTCTTAACCACTAGACCAGCGTAGAGAAGTCTTGGATGATGCCTCTAAAGGAGACAGAGGGAGGGGGCAGGGACCAAAGAGGGGAGCCTAAGATAGAACACTGAGAAGCACCAACATTTCAGAAGAAACAGCAGGAAAACTTCCAGAGAAGTAGGGATCAGGAGAAAAAACCTGGAGAGTTTAGTAACACAGAAGTCAAGAGAGAATGTATGTTAATTCTATCTCAATAAGATGGAGAGAAAAGCACCAGGAAAATGTTGTTAGGAGGAGCACATGGTGTCAAGTGCTGTTGAGAGGCCGAGGTGATCTACAGATGAAAAGGATCCACTGGATTTAGGTGACATATAAATGGTTAGTGACTTTAGTGAGAGCAATTCCAACTGAGTGGTGGAGAGAGAAGCCAGACTGTGGTGAGTCAGGAGCAAGTGTGTGATGAGATGATATCCAAAATCTGAGAAATCTGACTTTGGCAATAAAGGAAGGAAGAAAGAAAAGTGAGAGAGAGGGAAAGAAGGAAGGGAGGAAGAAAAGAAGGGAAGGAAAGAATGGAGGGAGGGGGCAGTGGTTAGTGGAGATACAAAATCATAGGGAAAGCATAGGCTAAACAAACAAACAAAAAATCTGCTTTTAAAAAAAGGACTAAAGATAATGATTTTAAAAATCAAATATGGTTGTCACTAATATATGTCTTCATGTAAGCGATTTTTTTGTCCAATACTTTTTCAAAACTGCTCAATCTCGACCTGTGTTTTCATCCCCCCACCCCGCTCACTTCCTCAGTTATTTTATTGACATTTATTTTCATCCTGCCTGCTTATCTTCTTCCCTGGCTAGTCTGTTCAGTTTTCCATTCTTTCAGGTGTAGCATCGTCATTGTCTGACCTTGTATTGTGCTTCAGCTTCATCATTTTCCCATCTCTGTTATTCACTGAAACTTTGTCACCTGCCATTGCCGTGAGGCTTTTTCTGAGAACATTCAAACATTTTTAAAGGATATCAGTTTAATTTTCTTTAACTTCCTGCCACCTCAGCAGTTTTCTTTCTCTCCGCACAGAGAACACAAATATCTGTACTCTTTATTTATTTCAGATTCTGAATCTACACCTGAAACTAAAGTGTCCCTTTCAATGCAGGAAGTTTCTGAAGGAGTATCATCAGAAAGGGAGCTGATAATAGAAAGACTTATAAAGGATGATTCCTGGGACTCCAGATGGATAAAAGCCTGGGAATGTGGAGGCATGTTAGAAAGGCAGCAAGGAAATCAGAAGAAAGATTTAAGGCAAGTCATAATGAAGCACAAGAGAAATCCTATGGAGGATTGTACTGAAATCAGGGAAAGTTCAAACCCAATTAAACATCAGAAGATTTACTCAGTGAAAAAGCCTTGGAAGTGCAGTGAGTGTGGCAAGTCCTTCAGCTACTACTCAGCTTTTATCCTACATCAGAGGATTCACACAGGAGAGAAACCCTATGTATGTACTGAATGTGGAAAGGCCTTCACCCGGAGCTCATCGCTTATCCAGCATCAGAGAATCCACACTGGAGAGAAACCTTATGAGTGTAATGAATGTGGGAAAGCTTTCAGTCACCATTCAGCCCTTATTCAGCATCATATCATTCATACCGGAGAAAAGCCCTATGAGTGCAATGAATGTGGGAAGGCCTTCAACCAAAGCACGTACCTCATCCAGCACCATAGAATACACACTGGAGAGAAACCCTATAAATGTAAAGAGTGTGGGAAAGCTTTCAATGACACCTCCTCCCTTATTAAACATCAGAGGGTCCATACTGGAGAAAAACCCTATGGGTGTAAAGAGTGTGGGAAGGCCTTTAGTGACAGGTCAGGCCTTAATCAACATCAAAGAACTCACACAGGGGAGAAGCCCTATGAATGTAGTGAATGTGGAAAGGCTTTCAGTTACTGTTCAGCTCTTATTCAACATCAAGGAACCCACACTGGGGAGAAACCTTACAAATGTCATGAATGTGGGAAAGCCTTCAGTGACCGCTCAGCTCTCATAAGACATCAGAGAATTCATACTGGAGAGAAACCTTACAAGTGTAAAGAATGTGAGAAAGCCTTCAGCCAGAGCTCATCCCTGTCGAAGCATCTAAGAACTCACACTGGAGAGAAACCATATAAATGCAATGATTGTGACAAAGCCTTTAGCCAGAGTTCTTCTCTTATTCAACACCAGAAAATTCATGCAGGAGAAAAACGCTACAAATATAAGAAATGTGAGAAAACTTTCAGTATGTGTTCAGCCTATCATCAACATGGAGAAATTCATGATGAATAGAAGGCAGTGAATTGATGAAATAATTATGCACTATCTCCTGATTGTACAGACCTCCAAATATTGGTCTTCCCAAGTGGCGCTAGTGATAAAGAAACTGCCTGCCAATGCAGGAGACATAAGAGATGGAGGTTCGATTCTTGAATTGGGAAGATCCCCTAGAGGAGGTCATGGCAATCCACTCCAGTATGGTTGCCTGGAGAATCCCTTGGACAGAAGAGCCTAGTGGGCTACAGTCCAAAGGGTCACTAAGAGTTGGACATGACTGAAGTGACTAGGATGGACCTAGAGATTGTCATACTAAATTAAGTAAGTCAGACAGAGAAGTCAGATAGAGAAAGACAAATATGATATGATTTATATGTGGAACCTAAAAAATGATTCAAATAAACTTATTTACAAAACAGACTCACAGACAGAAAACAAACTTCTTACCAAAGAGAAAAGGTCCTGAAGGGGGGGATAAGTTAGGAATTTGGAAATAACATCTCCAAACTACTATATATAAAATGGGTAAACAAAAAGGACCTACTGTGTAGCACAGAGAGCTATGCTCAATATTTTATAATAACCTGTAACGAATCTGAAAAAGTGATAACCAAATCATTTTTCTGTCCATGAGAAACTAACACAATATTATAAATCAACTATACTCTCACAGACAGAAAACAAACTTCTTACCAAAGAGAAAAGGTCCTGAAGGGGGGGGATAAGTTAGGAATTTGGAAATAACATATCCAAACTACTATATATAAAATGGGTAAACAAAAAGGACCTACTGTGTGGCACAGAGAGCTATGCTCAATATTTTATAATAACCTGTAACGAAGCTGAAAAAGTGATAACCAAATCATTTTTCTGTCCATGAGAAACTAACACAATATTATAAATCAACTATACTTCAATAAAAATAATTTAAAAAATTCTCGTGTTAATCAGTGTGCAACCAAGATGAAAAGTAGCACTGATTGAGATTCTTTCTGCACACGCAGCAGCCTAATGGGGTAAGAGGGTTGTAGGCAGCCGAAAGGATATTAACAATCTACGTTAGCTGACAAGAGCTCTTTGTGTCCTTGTTTCTGCTTTGTCTTTCTCCTGCTGATAACATCACCTTTTAGAATTAATTAGACTGCCTTGCGTTTTAGTTGTTGCACACAGTGTCTTCACTGAGATGTGGGGTCCTTCATCCTGGTACACAGAATCTAGTTGTGTCACATGGGCTTAGTTGCCCCAAGGCAGGTAGGATCTTAGTTCTCTGACCAGGGCTCAAAGCCCTACCTCCTGCAGTGGAAGTGCAGAGCCCTAACCATTGGACCACCAGGAAATTCTCTGTAGGCTTATTAATGATGGCCATTCTGACTTGTGTGAAGTAGTACCTCATTGTAGTTTTGGCTGAAATGCTGCTACGACTAGCAATATTGAGCATCTTTTCATGTGCCTGTTGGCCATTTGGATGTCTTCCTTGAAGAAATGTCTATTTAGATCATCTGCCCATTTTTTTGATTGGTTTGTTTGGTATTTTGTCATTGAGTTGTATGAGCTGTTTGTATATTTTGGAAAGTAGGTCCTTGTTGGTCGCATAATTTGCAAAAATTATATAGCAGTCTCTTCATTTTTCTTATAGTTTGCTGTGCTAAAGCTTCTAAGTTTGATTAGGTATCATTTGGGAGACTGAGCTAAAAAACCATTGGTCTGATTTATGTAAAAGATACTTTAAGTACAGAGAATTCAAAAGATGAAAAAGAATATACAATGAAAACACTAATCATGAGAAAGCTGGAGTGGATATATTAATATCAGATAAAATAGAATTCAAGAACAGGGATATTATCTTAAATATAGAAGGATTTTATGATGATAAAAAGATCAATTCACCAAGGTGAGTAATTGTTCAATGTGTAATTGGGTTACACTTATGAATGCGATTTTAGTGTTATACACAAAATTTAGAATTCTGGGTTATTAATATATTATGTACTTAATATCACAGCCTCCAAAATCACAAAGTAAAAACTGACAGAAATAAAAAAAAGAAAAGTGAGCAATTTTATATTTGGAAATTTTAACACTCCATATTCAGAAGCTAATGGGACAACTAGACAAAATATTAAAGACATGGAATATATGAACCACACTGTCTACAATCTTGAACTGATCACGTTGATGTATGGCAGAACCAATTCAATATTGTAATTAGCCTCCAATTAAAATAAATTTAAATTTAAAAAAATCTTGAATTGATTGACATATATAGAATATTTTATAGAATATACAACAACTTCAGCATCAGTTCAGTTCAGTCGCTCAGTCATGTCTGACTCTTTGCGACCCCATGAATCACAGCACGCCAGACCTCCCTGTCCATCACCAACTCCCAGAGCTCACTCAGATTCATGTCCATCGAGTCTGTGATGCCATCCAGCCACCTCATCCTCTGTCGTCCTCTTCTCCTCCTGCCCCCAATCCCTCCTAGCATCAGAGTCTTTTCCAATGAGTCAACTCTTTGCATGAGGTGGCCAAAGTACTGGAGTTTCAGCTTTAGCATCATTCCTTCCAAAGAAACTCCAGGGCTGATCTCCTTCAGAATGGACTGGTTGGATCTCCTTGCAGTCCAAGGGACTCACAAGAGTCTTCTCCAACACCACAGTTCAAAAGCATCAATTCTTCGGCGCTCAGCCTTCTTCACAGTCCAACTCTCACATCCATACATGACCACAGGAAAAACCATAGCCTTGACTAGATGGACCTTAGTCGGCAAAGTAATGTCTCTGCTTTTGAATATGCTATCTAGGTTGGTCATAACTTTTCTTCCAAGGAGTAAGTGTCTTTTAATTTCATGGCTGCAATCAGCATCTGCAGTGATTTTGGAGCCTAGAAAAATAAAGTCTGACACTGTTTCCACTGTTTCTCCACTTGAGCATTCATACTACCTAAAAAAAACGTATTTGGCTGCATTGGGTCTTAGTTGCGGCTGGCAGGATCTTTCAGTGTGGCACCTGTCAGAGCTTAGTTGCTTGAAGGCATGTGGGATGTTAGTTCCCTGACCAGATTCCACTGATCTGGTAGAGTGGCTCACAGAACTCAGAAATAATATAGTTTAGAGACTTCCCTGGTGGTCCAGTGGCTAAGACCCCCACAGCTCCCAGTTCAGTGGGCCCAAGTTCAACCCCTGGTCAGGGAACTAGATCCCGCCTGCTGCAACTAAGATCCGACGCAGCCAAATAAATAAATATTGAGAACAACAGTTTACTTATCACTGGTTCATCGTAAAAGGATAGAACTCAGGATCAGCCAGATGGAAGAGATGCTCAGGATGCAGGGGGCAGGGCAGTAGAGCTTTCAGCCTTCTCCGGGCACGCCCCCAGCACGTCCACCAGTTCAGCAACCAGTGTCTGCATTTTTATGGGGGTTCCTTGCGTAGGTGAGATGGGCCGAGTCATTGGCCTCTGGGGACTGACTGAACCCCAGCCTGTCCCCTCCCCTCAGGTGCTAGGGGGTGAAGGTTCTAACTTGCTCACATGCCTTGGCCCCTGGCAACTAGGTGTATCCTTAGGAGTTTTCCTCATTAACATAAAACTCAGATGTTGAGGGATTTGTTATGATACCAAGATGCTTCTCTCACCTGTGTGGCTGTGTAGCTACTTCAGAAACAGGAGGACTTCCCTGATGGCTGGTGGCACAGTGGATAAGATCCTCCTGCCAGTGCATGGGCCACAGATTCGATCCCTGGCCCAGGAAGATCCCACATGCTGTGGAGCAGCTAAGCCTGTGCCCCACAGCTGCGGAGCCTGCGCACCTAGAGCTTGAGCTCCGCGACTAGAGAAGCCGCTGGGATGAGGAGTCTGCACGCCACAGCAGGGTGAGCCTGCTGGCCTCAGAGAGAGCCCACGTGCAGCAATGAAGGGCCAGCACAGCCCAGAATAAACTGAGACTTCTCAGCCTCCACAGTAGCATGAGACAGTTCTTCATAATACACTTCTTCATATGGATTTATTTGCTTGTAAACTGTCTCCCCCACTAGAGGATAATGCTGTGAGTAGAGACCTTTTGTCTGTTTAGTTTGCTTCTGTATTCCCAGCATTGGGACTGTGTCTAGCAGATAGTAGGCGTTAAATAAATATTTGTGAACTATTGAAAACAAAGATGCTCCTCTGCACTTATCCCCTAAGAAATTCCAAGCACTTTAGGAACTCTGTGCCAGAAACAGGCAGGAAGACCAAATATACATTTCTTATTTAAATCACAATATCATAATGGGGAAAAGGGAAAAAGACTCATTTGCTTAAGACTCTGGAGGAGACGAGAGAATGCCCTCAGGGCCCAGGGGGAGAGGAGAGGAGGGGTGAGGACCACACAGGGAAGGGCTTTGGAGTTTCTCCACAGCCTCTCCTGTTGGGCTGCCTCCCCTGAGGCCCCAGCTCCAGTTTTGCTCCTCCAACTTTCTGGATCCCAGTGAGCCCTCCCTTCCTCCCTCTTCAGACCTGGCGGATAGTGGTACCCACAACAGCCAGCCCAGAAGCTCCTGCCTGCCTAGTGAGTCCCAGTAGCCTGTCCATCCCTGTGGGATCAGCCCGCACGCTGCCCCGCCATCTCTTTCGTATGAGAACTGGGCAGAAGAACTGCGTGATGAGGAAGGCAGGAGCGCACAGAGCAGGGTCAGCGAATTCACCTGGACCTGGGAGCGGTTTCATGGAGTCGCAGCCACACCCGTCCACTCTCCTGTTGTCTGTGCTGCCAGAGTAGAGTGACCACAGTACAGACCAAATGGCCAGAGAAGCCTCACATACTGACCATGTGTCCTTCCAGAGAGAACACGTGTGACTCTAGTGTGGAAGAAAGAACATGCGTGACCTGAGGGTTGGAGATGAGTTGAGCCCTGAGTCTGTTAACTGGATGAACCTCGGCTGTAGGACAATAATACTGTAGCCCACAAAGCTGTAGTAAGAGCTGCAGCTATAATGAGTCTGTATAATGATTGCTGTCCTTTGAGGACAAGCCTCTGTACTTCACCAGGCAAGAGTGGGACACGCTGGACTGGGCTCAGAAGGCCCTCTACAGGGATGTGATGCTGGGCAACTACAGAAGCGTCATCTTCTTGGGTAATGAGCCAGCTTGAAGGTGAGGGGAATGGGTTTAGGGAGGGCTCATGAGTAAACATGGTATTTATTACAAGTGTGTTATTTCCCTAAAAATGGTATGAAGCAAGTATGTCCTACTCAAGAATTGATTTATCTGTGTGGTGTATTTGTGAACGTTCTTTAAAATTGTTCTGGTCTATGCTTGCCTGTATGTTAATACTTCACAATAAACTTGTCCATGTTTTTTGGTGGAACATCAGAATTCAAAAGTATATAAGTAGGGACTTCCCTGGTGGCCCAGCAGTTAAGTCTTCACCTTCCAATGCAGGGGGTGCGGGTCCGATCCCTGGTCAGGGCAGAGATACCACATTTCTAAAGAAGTAAATAAATCCCATGGAGAACATCAGTACTAAAAGAAAAAAAAAGACTCACCATCATTAGAAAAAGTATTTTGAACTTATAAAACAGACTCACAGACATGAAACGAACTTATGGTTACTAGCAGAGAGGGATAGTTAGGGAGTCTGGGAAGGTCATGTCCATGTTAGGGGAAGCACACTGATTGAAACCGCCCACCTTGGCCAGGCACCATAGTAACCGTTTGCATGAGTTGTTTTATGACAGGAGATCCTGATAAGGAATACAGAACTAATAAGCCACCACCAACTGGAAGAGCTCGGGGAAAGGTCGAAAGGAGACACCGCGTGTCCGTCCACTTCCCAGAATNACCACCCACCCTGGCCAGGCACCATAGTAACCGTTTGCATGAGTCGTTTTATGACAGGAGATCCTGATAAGGAATACAGAACTAATAAGCCACCACCAACTGGAAGAGCTCGGGGAAAGGTCGAAAGGAGACACCGCGTGTCCGTCCACTTCCCAGAATCCCTTTCGCTAGCATCCATCTTGGCTGATGCATGCGTCACCAGGAAAGACTCTGAATTAGAATGATTGGCCAAAGACCACCGGGAAACTAATCCCATCACCATAAAACCCAAGACTGCGAGCCACGCGGCTGAGCAGTTCTCCTGGGTTCCCTCCCCCTACTGCTTTCCACCTGGGTGCCCTTTCCCAATAAAATCTCTTGCTTTGTCAGCACGTGTCTCCTTGGACAATTCATTTCCAAGTATTAGACAAGAGCCCAGTTTCGGGCCCTGGAAGGGGTCCCCCTTCTTGCAACATACACACTGCTATATTTAAAATGAATAACCAACAAGGACCTATTGTAGCACATGGAACTCTCTCTGTTCAATGGTATGTGGCAGCCTGGATGGGAGGGGAGTTCGGGGGAGAATGGGTACATGTATACGCATGGCTGAGTCCCTTCACTATTCCTCTGAAACTATCAGTTCAGTGCAGTCGCTCAGTCGAGTCAGCTATACCCCAATACAAAATAAAGTCCAAAAGAAGAAAAACAAGGTTTGGTCCAGAAGTGGCAGTCCCTGAAGAGTGACAAGGGCAGCACTCTGACGGGTCACCTTTGCCCCTGCTGAAAATATGCTCTGGGGATGGGGGGTGCTCCTGACTCAGACCCTCCTCCTTCAGGGCAACAGGCTCTCAAAGGGCATCCCGAGCCTAGCTGAACTCAGTCTATCTTGGGTGTGATGGCAAAAGGCAATACAATCCATGATTACTGAAATATTCAAAGAATATAGTTTCTGGAAAGAGAGAGAAAGAGAAGGAGGGAAAGAGAGAAGGGAATGAAAATGACTCATGCAGAAGCAGGTCAAAATGATGGGACTTTATTTCTGTGGATTCTTTGGTGTCGGACGAGGTGCGATCTCTGTCTGAAGCTGCCCCCACAGTCGAGACATCTGTAGGGCTTCTCTCCGGTGTGAGTTCTCCGGTGTTTCACGAGGGTCGCGCTCTGACTGAAGTGCCTCCCGCACACGGGACACCCGTAGGGCTTCTCCCCGGTGTGGACCCGCTGGTGCTTGGAGAGGTCGGAGCAGCGTTTGAAGCTCTTGTTGCACTCCTCACACGTGTAGGGTCGCTCGCCCTCGTGTGTCCTCTGGTGTCTGAAACGACTGGCGGCGCGGCCGGTCTCCCCGCACTCCTTGCACGTGTAGTGCCTCTCCCCCAGGTGGGTTCTCTGATGCCGGCTGAGGTGTGAGCTCTGTCGGAAGCGGTCCCCACACTTGGGACACGCGTAGGGCTTCTCTCCGGTGTGCGTCCGCTGGTGTTTCACGAGGGTCGCCCTCTGACTGAAGCGCCTCCCGCACACGGGACACCCGTAGGGCTTCTCCCCGGTGTGGACCCGCTGGTGCTTGGAGAGGTCGGAGCAGCGTTTGAAGCTCTTGTTGCACTCCTCACACGTGTAGGGTCGCTCGCCCTCGTGTGTCCTCTGGTGTCTGAAACGACTGGCGGCGCGGCCGGTCTCCCCGCACTCCTTGCACGTGTAGTGCCTCTCCCCCAGGTGGGTTCTCTGATGCCGGCTGAGGTGTGAGCTCTGTCGGAAGCGGTCCCCACACTTGGGACACGCGTAGGGCTTCTCTCCGGTGTGCGTCCGCTGGTGTTTCACGAGGGTCGCCCTCTGACTGAAGCGCCTCCCGCACACGGGACACCCGTAGGGCTTCTCCCCGGTGTGGACCCGCTGGTGCTTGGAGAGGTCGGAGCAGCGTTTGAAGCTCTTGTTGCACTCCTCACACGTGTAGGGTCGCTCGCCCTCGTGTGTCCTCTGGTGTCTGAAACGACTGGCGGCGCGGCCGGTCTCCCCGCACTCCTTGCACGTGTAGTGCCTCTCCCCCAGGTGGGTTCTCTGATGCCGGCTGAGGTGTGAGCTCTGTCGGAAGCGGTCCCCACACTTGGGACACGCGTAGGGCTTCTCTCCGGTGTGCGTCCGCTGGTGTTTCACGAGGGTCGCCCTCTGACTGAAGCGCCTCCCGCACACGGGACACCCGTAGGGCTTCTCCCCGGTGTGGACCCGCTGGTGCTTGGAGAGGTCGGAGCAGCGTTTGAAGCTCTTGTCGCACTCCTCACACGTGTAGGGTCGCTCCTCCTTGTGTGTCCCCTGCTGACGAAAATGGCTGGAGGCGAGGCCGGTCTCCCCGACGTTGTCACAGGTATAGTGCTTCTCCCTCAGGTGGGTTTTCAGATGTCGACTGAGATTTGAGCTCTGTCGGAAGCTGTCCCCACACTTGGGACACGTGTAGGGCCTCTCGCCAGTGTGGATTCGATGGTGTTTAAGGAGGTCGGAACGCTGTTTGAAGCTCTTCTCACAGAAGTCACATGTGTAAGGTCTTTCTTCATGGAACCACCTCTGAGTCTCAAATAGGCCCGAATGATGGCGACTTTCCTCACTGCTGAGAGATTCATGAGGCTTCACCATGTCTAACCTGTGTTGGCAGTTGTTCCCATATTGA
Organism: Oreotragus oreotragus; assembly: GCA_006410675.1. Classification (NCBI taxonomy): domain Eukaryota; kingdom Metazoa; phylum Chordata; class Mammalia; order Artiodactyla; family Bovidae; genus Oreotragus; species Oreotragus oreotragus. Next base: position 39,962 of record SJYX01004173.1, on the reverse strand, counting down.
CCCCCAGTGATGAGTCTCCCTGCTGTTGGGACGTACGGACCAGGAACAAAGTCTGAACCCTCGGCACTGGTCCTGAATTCTTTGTTTTTGACGCCTCCTTCTTCGCTGGGATCATTCCTGAGACCTGAGATGTGGGTGACTCCCTGATCTTCAGGAGAACTTTCACATTTCAGCGATGAGGCATCTCCCGATGGCGTCTCTCTCCTGTCCTGCTGGGCATCAGCACACTCAGAAGATAGGGGAGCCTTCTCCTGAAATCCTTGTAGCTGCCCTTGAGACTCGACTTCCAGAATTTCTTGCTTTGGAACCAACTCTTTGTTCTCAATTCTGGTTTCTGAACCTGAAATATTAAAATACGAGTTGCTGACATTTCATACCCTGGCAGGAGTGATTAAGAAAGTGCTAGCAGAGAAACAACGCCCCCAAAGCCCTTTTCATGTTCTCTATGAAACCACTCCTGAAGTTAAATTATTCTAATTAACCTGTCAAATGTGCTTACCTGTACAAATCCTGTTTCTTTCCTTTTTACTTGTGCCTACACCCACCAACCCATCTCTCTTCCCCTAACCCCACTTCATAAGAGCACAGGGAGAAACAGACAAGAACGACTGGCGTAATACTCTGTAATAGTGAAGAACTAGAAGCCTTAAGCAAGCTTAAGCAAGCCTCCCACCAGTCACACCCAGCTGGAGACAGGCAGGGGCCCAGCACTTACTTGGTGAGATTACGTTCCCGTGATCCTTCGGTGCACTCTCCCTGAAGAAGTGCTTCTGTGCTGGGCCTAGACGCTCCCACTCCTCCCAGGTTAGAGACACATCCTGGACTGTCACCAACCCCTGTAACAACATGAGACCTCCCCTCAGCACCTGCCGTCCCAGGGAGAGAGCCATTTCCTAGGCAGGAAATCTAGGGGTCCCCAAGGAGAGAGGGGTCTGGAATTCTCAATGAGGAGGAAAGGACAAACTTTTTTTCCCTCCACATTCCTTAAGATTATAGAACAATAATGTATCCTGCCTGAGGACAGTCTCTGGATTAAACTTTCTGGCTAATTCTATTATCTTAAAATGTAAATTATGGGAGTAGGTCTGTCTTTACAAGGATTATATAAGTCTCTGGATTAAACCTTTTGACTAATTCTGTTACCTTAAAATGTAAATTATGGGAGTAGGTCTGGTGAGGTCTTTACAACCTCCAGACATTCTTTGGATTCATTGGAGAGTATATAACTCCACTGCTAACACTAGCAAGGGGGTACTCTTTCTACCCCCTTCTGATGTCTATGTCAGAAGCTTTCTCTATCTCCTTTATACTTTAATAAAACTTTATTACACAAAAGCTCTGGGCGATCCTGGTGTCTTTGCGTGATTCAGCAACAACCTTTCATCTTGGGGGCTCTTCCGGGATTCTTCAGGACAAGATGGGAGCTAACAATTCCAGCCTCATCCTTTGAACTGTATCCTGAAAAACTGGGATAGTTTTGATCCCCAGGGCTTAAAAGGAAGACACACGTGGTCTTCTATGTGATACTGCATGGCCAGGGTATCCATTGGAGGTTCTCTTAAGTATAACACTGTTTTACAAGTAGACCGGTTCTGTAGAGAACAAGGGAAATGGGTAGAAGTGGCCTATGTGTTGCCCTTTTTCTCTCTGCGATTAAGCCAGACTTATGTCCTAAGCATATAGACTTGGGTATGACTCCTTCAGCTCCCTGCAGTCCTCCTACTTTGCTAGATGAGATGGAGGACAGGAGACAAAGAGACAAAGAAAGCAGGTTTCTCCAATCTGTCCCTGGGGTCATGTGTGCAGAGCAGCCAGAGACTGAGGAACAGCCACACAAGCTGTTGCCTCTTCATGAAGCACCTGCCCCCCCTCCGCCCCCGGGAGAAAGAAATCAAATGGTAAGTGGAGACTAGTTCAAGATTTACAAATAATAAATGAGGCTGTAGTTCCTATACACAGCGTGGTGCCTAATCCTTATACTCTATTGCCTGAAATTCCTGAAGGAGCCAAATATTTCTCAGTAATTGATTTGAAAGATGTCTTCTATTCAGTGCTTTTGGTGGAGGAAAGTCAATTTCTATTTGCCTTTGAAGACCCTAAGCAGCCAGCTTCTCAATTAACCTGGACAGTTTTGCTCCAGGGATTTCGTGACAATCCTCACTTATTTGGACAAAGTTTGTCACGGGATTTACAAAACTTTTAATAGCTCCGAAGCAGTGGTGTTACAATTTGTAGATGATATTCTGCTCTGTGCTGGGACAGAGAAAGCTTGTTCACGAGCCTTAGAAGATTTCTTAAACTTTCTGGCAGGCTGCAGTTACAAGGCATCAAGAGAAAAGGCTCAGCTTTGTCAACAATCTGTTAGATACCTGGGCCTAATCATATCAGAAGGGACTAGGGCCACAGGCCCCGTGAGAGCTAAACCTATACTAAATCATCCCCTAGGCTTCCCTGGTGGCTCAGAGGTTAAAGCTCTGCCTGCAATGCAGGAGACCTGGGTTCGATTCCTGGGTAGGGAAATTCCTCTGGAGAAGGAAATGGCAACCCACTCTGGTACTCTTGCCTGGACAATCTCAAGGACGGAGGAGCCTGGTGGGCTATAGTTCACGGGGTCGCAAAGAATCGGACACGAATGAGTGACCTCACTTTCAAACCAATATCCCTTGGACTGCAAGGAGATCCAACCAGTCCATTCTGAAGGAGATGGGCCCTGGGATTTCTTTGGAGGGAATGATGAAAGTACTGAAACTCCAGTACTTTTGGACCCCTCATGCGAAGAGTTGACTCATTGGAAAAGACTCTAATGCTGGGAGGGATTGGGGGCGGGAGGAGAAGGGGACGACAGAGGATGAGATGGCTGGATGGCATCACAGACTCGATGGACGTGAGTCTGAGTGAACTCTGGGAGTTGGTGAGGGACAGGGAAGCCTGGTGTGCTTGGATTCATGGAGTCGCAAAGAGTCGGACACGACTGAGCAACTGAACTGAACTGAAATCATCCCCTACCTATGACTTCACGACAATTGAAAGGATTTTTGGGAATCACAGGCTACTGTCACATCTGGATTCCGGGTTATGGGGAACTTGCCCAGCCTTATATAAACTTATAGCTGAAACTTAGCAGGCCTGAACCGACAAACTGGTTTGGTCTCCAGATACTCAAAAGGCTTTTACGGTTCTTCAGACTGCTCTCCTGTAAGCTCCCACTCCGAGCTTGCCCACAGGGTCAGAATTTAATTTTTTTTGTCACTGAAAGAAAAGGTATGGCCTTGGGAGTTTTGACACAACCTCAAGGGCCTCACCAGCAAACTACTGCTTATCTAAGCAGGGAATTAGATGTAATTTCATGTTGGTGGCCCCACTGCCTAAGAGTAATTGGGGCAGCGGCTTTATTAGCACCTGAAGCTTTAAAACAATTAATGGACGAAAACTTACTGTGCTGACTTCTCATGATGTGAATGGAATCTTAAATTCTAAGGTTAATATTTGGATGACAGACAGTAGGCCTCTTAAATATCAGACATTGTTATAGACCCTGAAGCTTTGGAATTAACTAGTTATATAACTCAGCTCTCAGCTTTTCAACAGGCATTAACAAAACTCCAGGAGATGACTCCTGACCCAGCCTCTGAGTCAAGCAAGCCTCTATTTGAGCCAGGAACCAAGGTCCTTGGGGGCCAATCCCTCGAGCCCCTTTGGGAAGGCTGGGCCTGATAATCTATGTGAGCCTACTTCTGCTGATTCCAAAAATCCTGAGTCTGCCATTTGATCCTCAAGACAATGCCTTCCTGTCCTGGGCTCACTCCTATGCAGCATTTCACAATCAGTCTAACTGCTGGGCCTGTGGAGCACTCCCCTCTTCATCAAGTGGACATCTCCACTTCAAGTAAAAGACTTTCTCCAATTCTGCAAATACCTTCAACAATCGCATGTGATGCCTCTTCTTAAACTGATGACATCTAACAACCTTAAGATGACTGATGTGACCATGGACATAATGTGACTTTTCATTTTGATTTTAACTTGGTTTAATGACTATTTTGCCTTACGTCTGTAACTGCATAATGGGGTTTTCTAACCGTCTAAAAAGCTTTGAAGTTACTCCTGGATCAGAGACCCTCAATATGAGGTTAGGAGAATATGTTGCCTCAACAATTTAGGGACCACGCCCCTAAACAGCAGGAAGTAGCTATGGAATGAAAACGACGCCCCTTTCCCTTGGCAACATAATTCTCTAAAAGAAAAGGGGAGAATGAGAGAGTCATTTCCTAGGCAGGTTGATAAGAAGTCTAGGGGTCCCCAAGGAGAGGGGGGTCTGGAATTCTCAAGGAGGAAGAAAGGACAAACTTTTTTCCCTCTACATTCCAGAAGATTAAATAACAATAACGTATCCGGTCTGAGGACAGTCTCTGGATTAAACCTTCAGGCAATTCCTGTTATTTTAAAATGTAAATTATGGGAGTAGGTCTGGTATTTACAAGGACTATACAATAACAATGTATCCTGCCTGAGGACAGTCTCTTTCTGTCTAATTCTGTTATCTCCAATTCAGTTCAGACACTCAATCTGACTCTTTGCGATCCCATGAATAACAGCACGCCAGGCCTCCCTGTCCATCACCAACTCCCAGAGTTCACTCAGACTCTCGTCCATCGAGTCAGTGATGCCATCCAGCCATCTCATCCTCTGTCGTCCCCTTCTCCTCCTGCCCCCAATCCCTCCCAGCATCAGAGACTTTTCCAATGAGTCAACTCTTCGCATGAGGTGGCCAAAGTACTGGAGTTATCTGTTATCTTAAAATGTAAATTATGGGAGTAGGTCTGGTGAGGTCTTTACAACCTCCAGACATTCTTTGGATTCACTGGAGAGTATATAACTCCATTGCTAACACTAGCAAGGGGGTACTCTTTCTACCCGCTTCTGATGTCTATGTCAGAAGGACAGCAAGTTAGATAGGAGAGATGCATTGGGCAAGGTCGGGAGGGGGGTCCTAAGTTCAGGCGCTTCTCTCCCCTTGGAGGAGGGATGGGGGCAGGGTTGTGTTACCCTCCCACTTAAGTAGATTGGCTTACCAACTGGGAAGCTCTCTGAACCTCATACTCTTGTGATTTTAAGGAGGCTTCATCATGTAGGCAGGATCAATTATTAACTCCATTTCCAGCCTCTCTTCCTTCTCTGCAGTATCATTATCAATTGAGGGAGGAAGTTATCTAAACCGTTAAAAAGTAAAAGGATGCTCACATTCAAAGTGGTGGGGAACTGCTCTTCTTATACATCGTTTAAGGACACTTTCCAGCTTAACATCTTTCTTTCCCAAACAATCTAGTTAGACACGAGGGTGTCTTACACTGAATAAACAATACTTCTGTGCCGGTTTTGTGCGGAAAGGTCTACAACTCAAGGACCTCTTCCTGGACGGATTTGTTACCGCTTCCTACAAAGGAAAGACTGTTTCATGCACATCCTAAAGTTCACGAAAAATGCAATAAGGAAGTAAAGAACTTCTGAAACCCATAGTATCCCTCACACCTCCATCCCCACTCCCAAAACACTTTCACTCCTCACCTGGCATGAGGTCCCAGCAGGCTGTCTCTGAAGAGACTGCACCACGGCGGCCGCCTCCTCCCCGCTCTGTGGGCAGTGCTTCCGCACCCAGGCTTGGAGCTCCTGGGGCAGGATGGTCAGGAACTGCTCCAGCACCAGCAGCTCCAGGATCTGCTCTTTCGAGTGCACCTCTGGCCTCAGCCATCGACAACAAAGTTCCCTGAGCCGGCTCAGCGCCTCTTCCGGTCCGGCCACCTCCTGATAACGGAACTGCCTAAAATGACATCGGAAAGTTTCGGGATCCAGACAGTCCCCGGGCCGGTCGGACTCCCCAATTCCGGGGTAGTCTTCCTCCACTTTCACTATCCAAAGTCCATCACCTAGGGCCGGAGGGGAGACCCTGCTTTGACTTGCGGTCCAGCTCCAACTCATCCTTCTCCCGCTCGTGCGCACTTTCCCGGAGTTCCACCTTCAGCTGAGGGGACAGCAAACCCAGCAAAAAGCCGCAGAACGCATCGGATGTCCCCAAAGAAGCGGCTGCCGACTGTCGGGTGCTAAACGAGATCCCACCTCCCCAGGCCCCTCCCAGACTCCTCCTACCCAGAAACCGCTACCCTACCTAGAAGCTGTCAAATCCCGCGACACAAAATTACGAACAGCCCGAGTCGGAAGTGCGTCACCGGCTCCCTGCGGTGCCACCCCTCGGGGCATTTCCGGGGCCTCTCTAGGCTCCTCGGAAGAGTGACGTGAATGTCTGTGGCTTGTTATCATTCAGTTCAGTTCAGTTCAGTCGCTCAGTCGTGTCCGACTCTTTGCGACCCCATGAATCGCAGCACGCCAGGCCTCCCTGTCCATCACCATCTCCCGGAGTTCACTCAGATTCACATCCATCGAGTCCGTGATGCCATCCAGCCATCTCATCCTCTGTCGTCCCCTTCTCCTCCTGCCCCCAATCCCTCCCAGCATCAGAGACTTTTCCAATGAGTCAACTCTTCGCATGAGGTGGCCAAAGTACTGGAGTTATCTGTTATCTTAAAATGTAAATTATGGGAGTAGGTCTGGTGAGGTCTTTACAACCTCCAGACATTCTTTGGATTCACTGGAGAGTATATAACTCCATTGCTAACACTAGCAAGGGGGTACTCTTTCTACCCGCTTCTGATGTCTATGTCAGAAGGACAGCAAGTTAGATAGGAGAGATGCATTGGGCAAGGTCGGGAGGGGGGTCCTAAGTTCAGGCGCTTCTCTCCCCTTGGAGGAGGGATGGGGGCAGGGTTGTGTTACCCTCCCACTTAAGTAGATTGGCTTACCAACTGGGAAGCTCTCTGAACCTCATACTCTTGTGATTTTAAGGAGGCTTCATCATGTAGGCAGGATCAATTATTAACTCCATTTCCAGCCTCTCTTCCTTCTCTGCAGTATCATTATCAATTGAGGGAGGAAGTTATCTAAACCGTTAAAAAGTAAAAGGATGCTCACATTCAAAGTGGTGGGGAACTGCTCTTCTTATACATCGTTTAAGGACACTTTCCAGCTTAACATCTTTCTTTCCCAAACAATCTAGTTAGACACGAGGGTGTCTTACACTGAATAAACAATACTTCTGTGCCGGTTTTGTGCGGAAAGGTCTACAACTCAAGGACCTCTTCCTGGACGGATTTGTTACCGCTTCCTACAAAGGAAAGACTGTTTCATGCACATCCTAAAGTTCACGAAAAATGCAATAAGGAAGTAAAGAACTTCTGAAACCCATAGTATCCCTCACACCTCCATCCCCACTCCCAAAACACTTTCACTCCTCACCTGGCATGAGGTCCCAGCAGGCTGTCTCTGAAGAGACTGCACCACGGCGGCCGCCTCCTCCCCGCTCTGTGGGCAGTGCTTCCGCACCCAGGCTTGGAGCTCCTGGGGCAGGATGGTCAGGAACTGCTCCAGCACCAGCAGCTCCAGGATCTGCTCTTTCGAGTGCACCTCTGGCCTCAGCCATCGACAACAAAGTTCCCTGAGCCGGCTCAGCGCCTCTTCCGGTCCGGCCACCTCCTGATAACGGAACTGCCTAAAATGACATCGGAAAGTTTCGGGATCCAGACAGTCCCCGGGCCGGTCGGACTCCCCAATTCCGGGGTAGTCTTCCTCCACTTTCACTATCCAAAGTCCATCACCTAGGGCCGGAGGGGAGACCCTGCTTTGACTTGCGGTCCAGCTCCAACTCATCCTTCTCCCGCTCGTGCGCACTTTCCCGGAGTTCCACCTTCAGCTGAGGGGACAGCAAACCCAGCAAAAAGCCGCAGAACGCATCGGATGTCCCCAAAGAAGCGGCTGCCGACTGTCGGGTGCTAAACGAGATCCCACCTCCCCAGGCCCCTCCCAGACTCCTCCTACCCAGAAACCGCTACCCTACCTAGAAGCTGTCAAATCCCGCGACACAAAATTACGAACAGCCCGAGTCGGAAGTGCGTCACCGGCTCCCTGCGGTGCCACCCCTCGGGGCATTTCCGGGGCCTCTCTAGGCTCCTCGGAAGAGTGACGTGAATGTCTGTGGCTTGTTATCATTCAGTTCAGTTCAGTTCAGTCGCTCAGTCGTGTCCGACTCTTTGCGACCCCATGAATCGCAGCACGCCAGGCCTCCCTGTCCATCACCATCTCCCGGAGTTCACTCAGATTCACATCCATCGAGTCCGTGATGCCATCCAGCCATCTCATCCTCTGTCGTCCCCTTCTCCTCCCGCCCCCAATCCCTCCCAGCATTAAAGTCTTTTCCAATGAGTCAACTCTTCGCATGAGGTGGCCAAAGTACTGGAGTTTCAGCTTTAGCATCATTCCTTCCAAAGAATTCCAGGGCTAATCTCCTTCAGAATGGACTGGTTGGATCTCCTTGCAGTCCAAGGGACTCTCAAAAGTTTTCTCCAACACTACAGTTCAAAAGCATCAATTCTTCCGCGCTCAGCCTTCTTCGCAGTCCAACACTCACATCCATACATGACCACAGGAAAAACCATAGCCTTGACTAGACGGACCTTAGTCGGCAAAGTAATGTCTGCTAACCTTTTCCAGAGGTACTGTTGGTGGTTCACACGGTAAAGAATCCGCCTGCAATGCTGGAGACCTGGGTTCAGTCCCTGGGTTGGGAAGATCCCCTGGAGAAGGGAATGGCTACCTAGTCCAGTATTCTGGCCTGGAGAATTCCATGGACAGAGGAGCCTGGCCGACTACAGTCCATGGGGTCTCAAAGAGGAGGACTCGGAAGAGTTGTACAGGACTGAGCGACTTTCACTTTCACCTTGTAGTGTGGAGCTTACAGTCCTTAAGTTTGCAGAACTAACGGATATTCTTCCTTTAAAAATAAATGTCAGGTGGGAGGGGGGTTCAGGATTGGGAACTCATGTACACTCTTGGCGGATTCATGTCAATGTATGGCAAAACCAATACAGTTTTGTAAAGTAAAATAAAGTAAAAAAAATAATAAAATAAATATCATGTGTCTTTTGAATTCTTGACAATCTTTCTTCTTTAGATTAAGTATGAGAAGGAATCTTATTGTTTCAAAGAGGAAAAAAAAGAAAAGAAAAATATCAAACCTGTATTTCACTTGCATTCCTTTGTATGAAATACATAATCAAAATTTTGCAAAAAAATCATTCAAAAGCAATCAACTTTCTTCTCAAAGTTGGCTCATTACCATGTTAAACATTTATGCTAAGCTGGAGAATATATTTGTCAAATAATATGTCTTATGTTTTAAAAGTATGTTTTATATGGTAGTAAAATAAATTTAAAATAATAATTGTATATGAAAAATTGTATAGGTGATAAAAATTGTTTCTACATTTAATAAATATCACTTTTATTTGAGAATAACCAAAAGAAAGAATGTCATTCTTAACAAATTATCTGTGAAGAAAGTTGTATAAATTTGGTTTCAGGGAAAGCTAAAAGTTCCAGTTGTACAATAAAGTGGTCATTGATCCATCGGTTACCCTTAGGCAAGAAAAGTTTGTAGAGTGTCTTCTACATGCAAAGGCATCATGGTTGACACTATAGATACAAAACTAGGAAGATATATTCCCTGTCCTCAAGTTGCTCACAGTCTCCTAATGGAGACAGACACTTAAAGTACAGGACAGTGTGGTAAATGCAATACTTTGAGGTGTATGCAGCATCTATTTGTATCAGCAGAGATGGAAATAATCAACCATGCCTGATGGGGAGTGTACAGTAAAAGGCTTCACAGAAGAGATTAAGTTTAAAAAGTCCATGTAGACTCAAGACATATTTTAATTTAAAAATGAGTTAAATATATAGGCAATAGTCAGACACAACTAAAGCAAGTTAGCACATGCATACTTTAGTTTAACATTTACATTAAGTCAACTGCATTATTTAAGAAATGAAGAATTATCTAAGCTACGTATATATGTGTTTGTGCTCAGCTGTGTCTGACTGTGATCCCAAGGGCTGTAGTCTGCCAGGCTCTTCGGTCCTTGGGATTTCCCAGGCAAGAATACTGGAGTGGGTTGCCATTTCCTTCTCCAGGGGATCTTCCCAGCCCGGGGATCAAAACGGCATCTGCTGCTTGGCAGGTGAGTTCTTTACCACTGAGCCGCCAGGGAAGCCCTATGTAAGTTGCATTAAGGGTAAATCCATTCAAAAAGCATTTGTTTAAGTACAATTAGTGTCCTGATTTATGAATGCAAATTCCCAAGCAGGGTCAAGATTTCATACGACGTATTTATGGACTAAAGTTTAAATTATAAACTTTAAAAATTGTTTCCAAAGTTTGTGCAAAAGCACAGGTTGTCAATTCCTACTTTAGGTTCTAACAGTTGAAGTGGCTGTACTAGTCTATTGTGATCTGTTTTGATTGGACATTAATAGGACATGAAACAGGCAAAGGCAGATTTTTCAGGATTATTTATGTTGAGCGTGAAAGTGTTAGTCGCTTAGTCCATGTAAATATAATCAATTATCTTATATAATGCACATATACGCATATATACTACACCAGTGTGTGAGCTAAGTCAGTTCAGTCCTGTCTGACTCTGTGACCCTATGGACTGTAGCCTGCCAGGCTCCTCCATCCATAGAATTCTCCAAGCAAGAATATTGGAGTGGGTTGCCAGTTTCTTCTCCAGGGGATCTTCCCCACCCAGGGATTGAACTCTCGTCTCCTGCATTGCAGGAAGATTCTTTACCATCTGAACCACCAGGGAAGCCCAATTTTTATGTTAAAAATCACTTTTAAAAATTCACTACTTTCAAGGCTCATCTTCGTCATTTTACAAATCTGGAGCAACATGTGAGAATTTAATGAGATAACTTGCGGAATGTTTACATCTCATCTCCCTAGGCGGTTTGAAAGTCTCTGGAGGGCAGAAACTTTGCACAAGTCTACTTCTTCCTGTGTGTGGGAATGCTATCATGATCTGGCAGGAAGTTAAAAATTCTTTCCCAGTATTGCAGGACAAGGCTTTGACTAGGATCAGCTTATCAAGGATGGTAAGGGAATTAGGACAGAATGCAAATTCACAAATAAAACTCTATGGCACAGGCAAATTTAGCTCCAGAAAATATACATCTATGTAACTAGTAACCGAATCCAGAAGAGAATATTACATACTATGAAAACAGTACAAGCGTTTTTCATCTTCTCCCAGAGAGAGGAGATGTATTAATAGGTCTTCTTTCCTGTTGATTACCGGTTTGGCTCCACTAGTTCCAGTGTCTGGGTTGTATGACTGGATTCTGACCACGATTTAGTGATTTACTTAGCTCTTTTCTCCCTTTCTCCTGTAATGTAACTTTTGTCTTCACTTGCAGAACATCAAGTGCTTTCATCTGCTCCCACTGATATCACTGAATGATATATTTTTGTGTTCCCAATGCCTTTTCTGGTGCTTTTTTCATAGAAGTTAACTGAAGGAATGTCTCATCTTTTAAAAAAATAATTAAGTGCAAGTAAATAAAGTGAGAAAAGGAAAACAAAGTAGGGATAAATAAGATAGAGCCAGGGATAGGAGGGTGGGAGGTGGGGGGGGGGGGTTCATGTTTGGTAGTTCAAAAAAAAAAGAAAAAAAAAAAGAGGGGATTAGAACTTACCCACTGTACACTCCTGTATACTGACAAAAGATAGCTCATAGTTCTGCTTTGAGAAACCTCAGCAGCCAATTCAAGAAGAAAACAAGATCAGTTACACGAGCAAACTATTATAATGGCTTAGGAGAAATCGAGCTATTCTTAGTATCAAGAGAGAAGAGAAAGAAAACAAGATCAGTTACATGAGCAAAATATTATAATGGCTTAGGAGAAATCGAGCTATTCTTATAGCAAGAGGGAAGAGAAATTTATAGCCATAAGGGTCGAAAAGAGTCGGACACGACTGAAGCAACTTAGTACTCAAGCACGCCTCCACCCTATATAAGATGCTTTAAAACAATATACCTCTGACCCCCATTCCATGTTTTGGTTTGAGTGCTCCCGGTGTGCTGACTTTTTAGTGTGTACCCAATAAACTTTCACTAAATACTACTTCAGCGATTCAGTGGTTTCACGTCTTTTTTTTTTTTTTGGCCATAACTTTTGACGATTCTAAATATAAAAAGTGAAACCATAAAAATACTACATTGCACAAACCGCAGTGTCAATTTAAGCCTCTCCAGCTATAGATCTCTTTGACGATAGTAGGAATTTTTTGTATTTCTTCATTCATAAGGTAGACCACGGCACGAGCAAGGCATTCTCGAAATCCTCTTTGATTTGAGTGAAAATTCACAACGTAATATAAAAATAAAACTCCTGGGAGTATCGAAGGATTTGCTGTTGTTCAGTCGCTTAACTCGTATCCGGTTCTTTGCGACCCCATGGACTGCAGCAAGTCAGGTTTCCTTGTCCTTCACATCTCCCGGAGTTTGCTCAAACTCAGGTCCGTTGAGTCGGTGATGCCATCCAACCATCTCGTCCTCTGTCGTGCCCTTCTCCTGCCTTCAGGAGGATATATGCCTTCTAATTCAGAGTGGAGTCGGTGAGCCTCATTCACTTTGTGACTTGTAAGACAGAGACTCTTGTCCTGTCTGTCGAGTAACTTCGCAAATAGATACAAAATGAGACTACTAAAGATGGGACCCCTCTTGGCTAGAGAAGCCCTGAAAACACCGCTCCGTCCACTTCTCAAGAACTCGGACCTTCCGCCTTCTCTCCGCAGCCAGGAGGCGAGTTTCTCCCGACACACTCAGGCCTCCACTGGGGCCTCTGAGGAAACGCCTCCCTGCTTCCCAGCACGGTGAGACTGAGGCTGAGAAGAGAGCCGCTGCCCTATTGGCTAGAGGGCGTGGCCCGCGCGGTGCTTCCTGGGAGTTGTAGTCCCCCGACCCGTTGGGGCTCGGGTCTGACGTTGGATGTTTCCGCCGGCTGAGCAGACCGCTGCGGTAAGGAGGTGGGTGTGTCTGGAGTCGGGGTGAGGGGAGTGGCGAGTGGATTCGGGTGTAGAAACCGAAGGGTCCATTAAAGAGAAGTGAAGGTTGCCGGCTCGCACAAAGGTACGGACCTATTTCGAACTGCGGCGAAGAGCGCCGGGGATGACGGAGCGCAAGTTCCACGGCCAGTCAGACACTAGCAACTGTGGCCAAGCAAGCGCTCTTGACACCTAAGTCCCCGCCTCTGCCCCCACTCCAAGGAAAGGGGCGGACTCGGACTGTTTAAACGGCTCTGGCGTTGAGTGGGGGCAGAGAGTGGCTGTGCTTCCCACCCTGCTGTAGCGTTGAAGTATCTGCGTCTGGGTGGGCGGGAAACGGCCGTGTTGCTGGAGGTTGGACTGGGATCCATCTCCCAGCCGATTGGCCCACAGCCCTTCCGGGGCGGGTCTTAGGGCGGAGCCTGGGGCGGGCACTTTCCTCCTGTGGCGAGGCAAGGACCTCCGGGATTCCTAGAGAGGACTCGGAAGTGCTCTTGTAGGGGCCGGGGATGGGATTTCTGGCTCTACCCCGCTGGTCAGGAACGCTTGGACATGCTTACTTCCGGCGAGGGAGTGTTGCGAAGTGTCGGCTTCGGCTTTTCTCTCCGTTTGTAAGAAGAAACCCGTCTTTCCCCACCCTTGGCTGCGGGAGCTTGGTGTTCCAGGAGAGCTCCCACAGACGGGGGCCTTGAGCAAAGGGAATGGCCTTTGTGTCCAGTCGAGAGTCCTGTCTCTAACCTTGACCAGTCTGGTTTCCGTGGCTCGGGGTCCGGGGCGATGGTGCGCAATCCAGGTGCAAAATCTGTGCCTAAAATCCTGCTTCTCTTCAGGACCCTTGAAATCTCCCGTTGGTCAACCAAGCTCTTATGGCTTGAGGGACAAGACCAACTTTGACCACTGTAACGTTTTTGACCTCTATTCCGACTTAAGTTTGGCTTGTGGTAGAGAGAAGGAGCGGCTGCGTCTGGACTAGTTAGTAAGTCGTCCTACTATTTATATGAAATTTAACGTTCTTCGCCACTAAAATTGTATTTGATGAGGCCATAGGTCAGATTTTTATTGCTCTCTCTCCTGTACACTTTTTAAATATTAGAAATATTCTGTGTCGATCCTTTTGTGGGTGGAGTGATCACGTTGTAAAGTCAGTTACTCTGCTGCATGGTTATCTTTAGGATAGATGACCTCTTTGTCATCTCTTTGATAATAACGATTTCCAATATATCAGTAGGTTGCATAGTAATGAAGGTGTCCTTCAGAAGATCTCAGAGAGCAGAGAAACGGATTCGATCAGTGTAACCCAGCTTACCTGGAGCGAGATCCCGCTGAGTTGGAATGATAATGACAGGATCTGGGGAAGTTATAGACCTAGACCCTCCTTCGGAGACTTCACCAGAGCAAGAAGACCTTCTGATAGTGAAGGTGGAAGAAGAAGATTGCACCTGGATGCAGGAGTACAGTCCGCCGGCGATCGAGACTTTTTACCAGCGCTTCAAGCACTTCCAGTACCACGAGGCGTCAGGCCCCCGGGAAGCCCTCAGCCAGCTCCGGGTGCTCTGCTGTGAGTGGCTGCGGCCAGAGCTACACACCAAGGAGCAGATCCTGGAGCTACTGGTGCTCGAGCAGTTCCTGACCATCCTGCCTGAAGAGTTCCAGACCTGGGTGAGAGAGCATCACCCGGAAAGCGGAGAGGAGGCTGTGGCCGTGGTGGAAAATATACAAAGAGAACTAGAGGAACGTCAGCAACAGGTGAGTGAAAGAGGAGGCCTTAGAACAATGAGGAAGGAGGAAGAGCATTCTGGAGCAGCTGAGCAGGGGTGAGGTCTTGAGCGCCCTGGTGCTTCATTCATATTCTTTTGTTCTCCTGGGATTAGGTCCACTGTGGAGATTTCCTGCCACTCCAGCAAAGAGGAGCAGTATCCATGTGTTAATCTGGAGAAGAGAGTCTGCGATTTTGTTTGTTTTAAATTACCCTGTTTGTTTTTTGAGTGACATGATACAAAATTCAAAAAGTGCATAAGGTTGTAATGAAAAGTAAGTGCCCCTCGCACCCCTAATTCCCCAACTGCCTGAGTTCTCGCCAGAGGCAACCATTGTCCCATGATACTTGTCTGTCCTTACAGAGGTACAGTATTCGGTATATTATTAGCGTCTACGTATATGACGTTTTTTAAAAAAAGCACAAATTTTTTTTTACATCACCTTGCCCTCTGCCTCTTGCTTTTTTTTCTTTTTAAATGTATTTCCTGCTCTTTAAAAACTTTTTTATTGGCTGTGTTGGGTCTTCACTGGAGCACACGGGATCTTCTAGTTGTGCATGGACTCTCTAGTTGTGTGGTGTGGTCTCCAGATAGTGTGGGCTTAAGTAGTTGTGCCCGGTCTTAGTTGCTCCTTGGCATGTGGGATCTTAGTTCCCAGACCAGGGATTGAATCCATGTCCCTTGCATTGCATGACAGATTCTTTAACCACTGGACCACCAGGGAAGTCCCAACTTTTTTGTTTATAGTGTATCCTGGCTTATTCTATGTCAATGCATAGAGTGCTGCCTCACTCTTTGAAACTGCATTGTGTTACATTGTATGGATGTACAATAACTTAAGGCTATTTAAGTTGTTCCTTTCGATTGTCTCTGAATCTTTGACAAACTTTGCTGCCATGAATATCCTTTCCATCCATTATTAGTTGTAGAATCAAAACTGAGAAGTCAATTGTTGGCTCAGAGCCCATACGCATTTGTAATTTGGATAGCTGTTGACAGATTGCCCTCTGCAGAGGTTATACCAATTTATATCCCTGGCAGCCATGTATCAGAGAAGTTTTTTGCTCAGAGCCTGGTATCACAGTGTTATCCAACTGAAATGAGGCAGTATTCCATTTCTTTGCAAGTTTAACATGCATTTTTTTTCTTACTATGAGTGAGCTTGATCACTACATATTTTAAAAGGCTGTGCATATAGCCTTTTTTGTGAACTCTCTGTTTGTATTCACCTATTAGAAAAAGCAACCACTGGGTCTGCCATCTGAGTTGCAAGAGTTATTTCCTCCTTTTGTTGTTTGGCTTTGCTTATGGAGATTTTTTTTGCTTTGCTGGTTTTTCTTTTTCCTTTTTATGCAGTCAGTTTAAATATCTTTTAATTTATGATTTCCGGGTTTTGTACCATAATTAGAAAGGCTGTCTCTGCTACAGTATTATGAGAAACCTTTCTCATTGTTTCTTCTCCATTGTGTGTTTTTGTTTTTGTTTGACCCTTTGAAATGATTATCTTTCTGGAATTCATTCTGCAGTGGTGTGTTTGCAGTGTTTATAGCTCAGTTTTGTTTCCAGATGTCTATCCAGTTGTCCCAGCAACTTGCATCAGTTTAGTTCAGTTCAGTCCCTCAGTCGTGTCCGACTCTTTGCGACCCCATGAATCGCAGCACGCCAGGCCTCCCTGTCCATCACCAACTCCTGGAGTTCACTCAGACTCACGTCCATCGAGTCCATGATGCCATCCAGCCATCTCATCCTCTGTCATCCCCTTCTCCTGCCCCCAATCCCTCCAGCATCAGAGTCTTTTCCAATGAGTCAGCTCTTCCCATGAGGTGGCCAAAGTACTGGAGTTTCAACTTCCCAGCATCATTCCTTCCAAAGAACACCCAGGACTGATCTCCTTTAGAATGGACTGGTTGGAGCTCCTTGTAGTCCGAGGGATACTCAGAGTCTTGTCCAACACCACAGTTCAAAAGCATCGATTCTTCGGCGCTCAGCTTTCTTCACAGTCCAACTCTCACATCCATACATGACTACTGGAAAAACCATAGCCTTGACGGACCTTAGTCGGCAAAGTAACGTCTCTGCTTTTGAATATGCCAACTGCTGCTGCTGCTAAGTTGCTTCAGTCGTGTCCAACTCTGCGACCCCATAGACGCCAGCCCACCAGGCTCCTCTGTCCCTGGGATTTTCCAGACAAGAACACTGGAGTGGGTTGCCGTTTCCTTCTCCAACGCGAGAAAGTGAAAAGTGAAAGTGTAGTTGCTCACTTGTGTCCGACTCTTTGCAACCCCATGGACTGCAGCCTACCAGGCTCTTCTGCCCATGGGGTTTTCCAGGCAAGAGTACTGGAGTGGGGTGCCATTTCCTTCTCCAAATATGCCAACTAGGTTGATATAACTTTCCTTCCAAGGAGTAAGCGTCTTTAATTTCATGGCTGCAGTCACTATCTGCAGTGATTTTGGAGCCGCAAAAAATAAAGTCTGACACTGTTTCCACTGTTTCCTCATCTATCTGCCATGAAGTGATGGGACCAGATGCCATGATCTTAGTTTTCTGAACGTTGAGCTTTAAGCCAACTTTTTCACTCTCCTCTTTCACTTTCATCAAGAGGCTTTTTGGTTCCTCTTCACTTTCTGCCATGAGGGTGGTGTCATCTGCATATCTGAGGTTATTGATATTTCTCCCGGCAATCTTGATTCCAGCTTGTGCTTCCTCCAGCCCAGCGTTTCTCATGATGTACTCTGCATATAAGTTAAATAAGCATGGTGACAATATACACCCTTGACGTACTCCTTTTACTTACACTTGCTTATATCTTTCCTTTTCTCCTTTGCTTTTCACTTCTCTTCTTTTCATAGCTATTTGTAAGCCCTCCCCAAACAGCCATTTTGCTTTTTTGCATTTCTTTTCCATGGGGATGATCTTGATCCCTGTCTCCTGTACAGTGTCACAAACCTCTGTCCATAGTTCATCAGGCACTCTATCAGATCTAGGTCCTTAAATCTATTTCTCACT
>SJYX01004173.1:0-20521 GCA_006410675.1 Oreotragus oreotragus | reverse complement strand
GGTGTTGACCATCTGGTGATGTCCATGTGTAGAGTCTTCTCTTGTGTTGCTGGAAGAGGGTGTTTGCTATGACCAGTGCGTTCTCTTGGCAAAACTCTTATTAGCCTTTGCCCTGCTTCATGCTGTATTCCAAGGCCAAATTTGCCTGTTACTCCAGGTGTTTCTTACTTCCTACTTTTGCATTCCAGTCCAGCAACTTGTATAGCAATCCCTTTTTTTCCTTGTCTAATTAAAATGTCATATTTATTAAATAGCAAATTTTTCCATGTATTTTGGTCCATTTCTGTTCTTTTTATCCTATTTTACTGTCTTACTGTCTGTTCACATATCAGTATTTTAATTATTTGAGCTCCGCAAATTGTTTTGGTATTCAATAGGTCTGCCCTTCTCCCTTCCATATTTTTTTTTTCCCAATATTTTCTTTTTTCCATGTGAACTTTAGAATACTTACCTTCTACCACCCCAAAAATCCTGTTGATATTTTTGGTTTGGATGGCCTGAAATCAGATGTTGATTTAAGGGAGGATCTGTATCTTTACATTGTTCTTCTCTTCCTTTGTCATTTCTTACCCTTTCTTACTCATTTATCACCTGACTTTCTACTTCCCTCCTGTTGGTAGGCCCACAGTCTCCATTTTCTTTTTTGATAGCAAAGAAACAAAAATTATGGGATCCTAGGTCTATGAGTTTGAAGCTAGTTAGCAAAGCTGCCTCATTCTTCATTGCCCTTCATTGTACAGGACCAGCCTCATTCTTCTTTGCTTCTGGGTCAGGGTGTTCCAGAACTTTCAGGTGTCATTGTTCCAGAGCATCCTCAGGTTCTTCAGATCGTGGACTGGCTCACCCCACGAGGCAAGGGGGCAGCAAAGGGGGCTACAGCAGACCCTCCGCCAGACCCTGCAGCTGAGCTGAATGTTTGTCTTGCAGACAGGAGTATTTGAATCTTTTTATTGCTTCTGTTAGGACAGGAAGTAAAGATTCCTGGTGCCATTTGGTTATTCCATTGGTGCCTGAAATGGTAAAGAGTCTGCCTGCAATGCAGGAAACCTGGGTTCAACCTCTGGGTTGGGAAGATTCCCTGGAGAAGGGAATGGCTACCCACTCCAGTATTCTTGCCTGGAGAATGCCATGAGAGGATCCTGGTGGGCTACAGTCCATGGGGTCTTTAAGAGTCAGACGAGACTGAGTAAGTAACACTAACTCAAGACTGAGTTAGTAACCCTAACACTTAACTGACTTGCGGACAAACTTTACCCTACTCTTTTATAGTAATAAATATTCAAAATCCTAGTTTAAAGCAAAAAGCATGTTTATTTATTTTAAAAATACTTATTTATTTGGCTGTGCTGGGTCTTAGCTGCGGCATGTGGTATCTTTAATTGCGGCTCAAACCCGGGCCCTGCATGCTGGGAGTGCAGAATCGTAGCCTCTGGACCACCAGCGAAGTCCCCACAGAGCATTTTTTTGTTGTTGTTGTTTTTTAGAGCATTTTTAAATGAAGGATTTACAGCAGGTAAATTACACATGTGATTACACATCGACCTCTGTCATTGCGACATGCACCCCATCTGTGAAGGGAACACTCAGATCATTTCTGGGTGGGAATCAGTCAGGGATTTGAGGCCCAGAGGTGTGGGTTTTCCTAAGGGCCCGCTCAGCTCACTGTGCTTGCCTTTCTGCCTTCCTGCCCGCTGTGTCCCCGACGTTGTTCCTCATCTCGATGTCCAGGCACCTCTTGTCTCTGGCAAGCCTTTCCCAGGCTGTATCTTCGTTCCTCCTTGTGGGTCTCTCTGTGCGTTTCTCAGGGGACCTCTGGGGCTGCTTCGCTTCTCTGGTGCCCAGGTGCCCTTTGGCCTACTTGGATTTTCTTCACTTGTCCTAGCAGGTCTCTAAGGAGACACACACTTCCATGCAGAGTCATGTTTGCCACAACTGTGTTGCAGCCGCCTCTTTTTTTTTTAAACTCTGCTTGTCCTCTCTGTCCTGGAGCAGCTTTTTTTTTTTTCCTGGCTTTGCAGCATGTAGGATTTTAGTTCCCTGGCCAGGGGGCGAACCCTCACCCCTGCATCAGAAATGCAGAGTCTTCACCACTGGACCCCCAGGGAAGTCCCTAGCCACCTCTTAATGTAATTCCTGTGCCATGTTTTGTCAAGACCAGGAGGGTTAAAATTGAAAGTGCTTTTGAAACATAAGGGAGGGTGAGAGGCGGGAAGAGCAATTCTATCTCAAAACAGGATCTGATTACCTGCTTCGATGCCATTGAGCTAGTACTTTCCAGAAGAGGCAGACTGTAGAGAGACTGGCTATGGATACCCTAAGGTTGTGTAATAGCAGAAAGATAGAGACACACCAGTCATGCACTAGCCCCAGTCTTGGCATTTGTCTGTCCTACTTGAACCTGGTCTTCTGGGTCTCTGAGTGTGATTGTTGAATCCTGTATTGATCTTTCCAAGCTCATTTCTCTTTTTTTTCCCCACTTGACTAAACTTGGCCAACTCTGGCTTTCTGCCTGAGGATCTTTGAGTATGTCACCCTATCTGCCTGGGTCACTCCTCATTTTTCTCCTGGCTGACTTCTTTCATCCTCCAGGTGTTGACTTCAGTGACTCCTCCTCAGAAAAGCCTTTGTTGGCTACCCAGTCTAACATAGGTCTCATCTGTTCTGCCTCACGGCATCACATTCTTCTCTTTCTGACATGTAACACAGTTTATAATTGTGTATTTATTTGTGTGTCAGTGTATTTAATGGAAGATGTCTTCAACTAGACATAGGCCGTGTTTATTCAGCCAGTGTGTAATTAGTCCTGGATTGTTGTAGACACACAGATAATACTTGGGCAAGGAATGAATGAAAGAATAACGTGAACTTGCTGGACTCTTTCTTCAGTTCAGTTCAGTTTAGTTGCTCAGTCGTGTTCGACTCTTTGCGACCCCATGAATCGCAGCACGCCAGGCCTCCCTGTCCATCATCAACTCCTGGAGTTTACTCAAACTCATGTCCATTGAGTCGGTGATGCTGTCCAGCTATCTCATCCTTTGTCTTCCCCTTCTCCTCCCACCTTCAATCTTTCCCAGCATCAGGGTCTTTTCATTTCCTTCTCCTCCCACCTTCAATCTTTCCCAGCATCAGGGTCTTTTCAAATGAATCAGTTCTTCACATCAGGTGGCCAAAGTATTAGAGTTTCAGCTTCAACATTAGTACTTCCATTGAATATTCAGGACTGATTTCCTTTAGGATGGACTGGTTGGATCTCCTTGCAGTCCAAGGGACTCTCAAGAGTCTTCTCCAACATCACAGTTCAAAAGCATCAATTCTTACACACTCAGCTTTCTTTATATGTAGGATATAGTCATATCCATACATGACTACTGGAAAAATCATAGCCTTCACTAGACAGACCTTTGTTGGCAAAGTAATGTCTCTGATTTTTAATATGCTGTCTAAATTGGACATAACTTTTTTTCTATGGAGTAAGTGTCTTTTAATTTCATGGCTGCAGTCACCATCTGCAGCGATTTTGGAGCCCCCCCCCCCAAAAAAAAAATAAAGTCTGTCACTGTTTCCACTGTTTCCCCATCTATTTCCCATGAAGTGATAGGACCAGATGCCATGATCTTAGTTTTCTGAATGTTGAGCTTTAAGCTAACTTCTTCACTCTGCTCTTTCACGTTCATCAAGAGGCTCTTTAGTTCTTCGCTTTCTGCTCTAAGGGTGGTGTTATCTGTATATCTGACTCTTTCTTAGCCCTTCCTGTACTGTGCTGATTAATGTGGTTGTGATTGGCAGATTGTGGCGTGTCCTGAAGGGCTTCCTCTGAAGAGCGTGACACCTGGAGCCAGGCCCGAGTCCTTCAGCCACCAGCTTCTGCCTGTGGATCCCCAGGCCGAACACGAACCACAGGGGCCTCATCTTCTGGAGGAAGACGGTTAGAATCTGGGCTTCCATGGGATGGGTGTGGGCATCCCGACTGTGTGGGTAAGCTGTTCTTGTAGCGAGAGACCTAGGTCTGGGCAGCCTCTCCGCAGTTAGCATCATCTGGAGGTTGGGAAGGGTTGTGTCGGGGAATCGAGTCCTTGGTCAGCTTGGAGGCCGGCTAGGAGCTGCACTACTATCCAGTGCCGTGTGAAACCTATATTGTGGCTGAAGACAAGTCTAAGTACAGGTACTGTTAAAAGATCTAGAAGTCTTTTATGAAAGTATCATTGTGGTTTTGCAGTGGTTTTCCAACTCTTCCTCATTCATTTTGTTGTCCTAAGGCTCACGTTGACAAAGCCCTCCAGTTCCTAACTGCACTTCTGGCTGTTCAGCCATTCGTGTGAAATCTGATTTTAAGCTGTGTTTCACAAGGACCTTTAGAGCATCTGACCTCTCTTTCTCTCCTTCAGTCCCTCTCACCTTCACCTCACTGTTACTAACCTCTATGAGACACGTCAAAGAGGAAGAGTGCACACCTAGTATCTCATTTATGAGGATATATGTTCACAAGTCTGTCATCTCTAATCAGAATCTCTTCCTATGGGCTATAGAGTCTTTCCTTTTTATTTGGCCAAGCCCTGCTGCCTGTGGGATCCTTGTACTCCAACCAGGGTTCAAACCCATGTCCCCTGCATTGGAAACACAGAGTTTTAACCACTGGACCATCAGGATATATTTTGGAATTTAGAATTTTTAAGATTTACTAAGATGATCTGATTTATATACCATCCGGATTGGAGGTGGGGCTCCATATTGGTTGTGTGGTTTAGTTGCTAAGTCGTGTCCAACTCTTTTGTGTTGCTTCTCTTTTCTGCCCTGTTGGCCAGACCCAGCCAGTTTGCTTATTCCAACAGAAAATACTAGGTTGGGTGGTCGGTTTGATGCTCTGGGGCAGGCTGTACCCTCATGCCTTTGATGACACTGAGGGCTAGTTTTCTGTCCCTGGGATTCATTTCAGCTTGAGAGGGCCAAGGTCATTTTCTTAAAAGCTAGAAACAGTGGGTTTCACAGGAACTTCAAAAAATATGAGTGGGCTTATTTAGGATGTAGTTATTCTAATTACTCCAGTTGTATTGGAAAGTAGTCTGTATTCGTGATTACTGCTTTGGTGTAGACTATGTTCATCCCTTTCTTTGACGTCTTCTTTTGACTCTAGCCACACTGCTGGGTTCAGATCCATGTCTATTTCTGGCTTTCATCGCTAACCATTGTCTCCTCTTTTTTGGGTCTTTGCTCATCTTCCTAGTCCTGGGATACAAGCAGGCTCCATATGCATATGTTAATACATCTCTAGGACCCGGGACACCATAGGAAGGTCTGAGTCATCAGGTGAAAGGTTAATAATAGCAGGTGGATCTGTCCAGGTCAGGGTGCATGAGGCAGGTCCGGATACACCATGAATCTCAGACAAAGGAGCAGCAGGGGTGACGGCAGAGGGTCAGATGGTCACCAGCATCTAGAGACCAGACCCTCCAGGCGTTGCACGTGTGGGTCACTGGACTGGGAAGGCACCTTTACCCCCTTTGTTCCATCCCACCCCTCCTTCCAGAGTCACTTCCTGTGGACAGGCTTTCCTGCTGCTCCTGCCTCCTGCTCTCCATTCTGCAGATGCCCCCGCTTTGTTCCTGCTGGAACTTGGGTGAACCTTGAGGATAATGCTGTCTGCCCTGTGCTGGCAGTAAGGCTTCCAGTCGGCCCTCCCCCTCAGACAGTGAGGTTTTGGAAGGCAAGATTTGCTTTATCTGCCTGTTCTCATAACACACAGAGTAGATTTACTTGTAGACCAACTAGGACTCAAACTAGTCGGCTGTCTATAAACCAACTACAGTCACGTTTTGAAGGGAGAGAGTGTGGACTAAGGCCTTGCTGATGATCCAAGTGTGGTCCTGAGAGTGGCAGTGCCAGCGTCACCTTCTGGCTAGTTAGAAATGCACAATACGGGGAATACTGCATTACCCTGGAGGCAGAATCTACCCTGTACCAAGACTCCCAGGAGATGTGTTTGCACCTTAAAACTCGAGAAGCCCTGGGCTCTTGGGGTGCTTCAGCATCATGGAAGATGTGGGCCTGTGGAGATTCCTCGAGGTGACGAGGTCTGACCTTGGCGGGGCAGAGAGCATCCTTTCTAGGGGAGTGGTCCCATCCCCAGTCAGCAGCGGGACTATCCTGACTGCTTGACCACAGCAGGGACCCTGGTGTTTTCAGGGGAAGGCTGGGTACAGGGTAGGTGTGGGGGCCCAGAGTGTAGAACGTCTTGACAGCCAAGCAGAAGAATGTGGCCTCAGTGCCACAGGGCACCATGGGGGTTTCTTGAGGAAAAGCAGAACCTGATGGCAGTTGGAACTGGGCAGAGAGTCTCACCGACTCCTCTTTTTCTCTCCTCTCAGCGCTTCCTGCTCTCCAAGTTTCCTCCCTTCCCCTGAAGGACAGCCAGGAGCTGACAGCCTCGCTCCTCTCCACTGGGTCCCAGGTGAGCCAGCGTCCCTGTGACCACATCAAGGGACCCACGTCGGTTCTTGGGCATGTAGCTGCCTTAAGCCTGACTGTATCAGGGTTCTGTCTCTTTAACCAGAGACAGGGCTCGTCTGGGTTTGTGGTCACTGTCTTTTCCTGGTCAGCTCCCCCCACCCTCCATGAAGCACAGTCCCTCCCCTCTGAGCCTAGGGAATGGGGATTTAGTGGCGATCTTGTGTTTCAGAAGTTGGTGAAAATTGAAGATGTGGCGGACGTGGCTGTGTCCTTCATCCTGGAAGAATGGGGACATTTGGACCAGTCCCAGAAGTCCCTTTATAGGGATGACCGGAAGGAGAATTATGGGAGTATGACTTCCATGGGTAAGAATGATTTCGTTTGTGTGGCGTAGGACATCTTCATTTTGTTATCCATAAATAGTATTTCTAGCATGTCCGGTAGAAGCATGCATGGTATGTTTATTTATTTAAATTTTATTTTATATCAGACATAGTTGATCAACAGTGTTGTGTTAGTTTCAGGTGTACAGCACAGTGGGTGTTGTACGTGTATGAATGTAATTGCTATGACTTTGGTTATTTTGTTTTTATGTGGGAGTAAATTAGCTTTCTCTGTCTCTCTCTCTTTTTTTTTCTTATTCAGCTTATTCTGATTATTTCCATCATAATAAGAGTATGATTGGAGTAGGAAATGGCAACCCACTTGGAAGATTCCATGGACAGAAGAGCCTGGCGGGCTACTGTCCATGGGGTTGCAAAGAGTTGGACTGAGCATGCCAGGAGAATGATGGAGAACTGATGGTCTTTGGGGATAGCATTTGCAATCAGGCAAATGTTGTGTTTAGCTTAAAACTACAAGCTTGGATCTTAATAGATTTGTAGTAGTGACGATATGCTGTTCCTTGACAAATTGAGTCATTGTTAACTGAGTAATTCTATTTGGGAAGCATCTCAGACTTGGCTGAATAACGTTTGGTGAAGTAGTTATTTCTAATAACTACTAATAAAAGTAGCATTCTTCTTTTTCTTCTCCCTCATGTATGGTTGGCTAGTTTATTCCATTGGGCTTCCTGATGGCTCAGATAGTAAAGAATCTGCCTGCAGTGCCGGAGACCGGGTTCGATCCCTGGGTTGGGAAGATGCCCCGTAGGAGGGCGTGGCAGCCCACTCCAGTATTCTTGCCTGGAGAATCCCCATGGACAGAGGAGCCTGGCAGGCTACAGTCCACAGGGTCGCAAAGAGTTGGACATGACTGAGCAACTAAGCACAGCACAGCACACGCATGGATGGCTAATTCACTCCATTACTATTCTCAAATCACTGGTACCTGTGTTACATTCACCTTGGCATCTGCATTTCACATGTCTTCTCCCTTCTTGAATTTTGTGCCCCAGATAAGATTTTCAACCTATTTCTAAGTTAATGATCTTGGAAACTAATATTTGGCTGTGCTGCCTGGAGCAGTTATAGAAAACTTCAGCACTATGGCAAATATTTTGAAGTTTACGGCTTGTAGCTTCTTTTGAGTGAATTCTTTGGGAAGAGTCACTGTCAGGCATGCTGGTGGACTTTAGATGGAATCCATCCACTATAAGCCCAAATTTCTTTTGAAAAGCATTATCCCAGTTTACATTGTCCGAGAGTTTAGTGCACTCACAGGCTTTTATTTAAAAAGGAACATTTCCTACTGCTCTTTCAGGTTTTCTGTTTCTTTTATTACTGTTGATATATATTTGTATTTCCTTTGAATTATTTGCACATGCCATTCCATGCAGAGTCATGTTTGCCACAACTGTGTTGCAGCCGCCTCTTTTTTTTTTAAACTCTGCTTGTCCTCTCTGTCCTGGAGCAGCTTTTTTTTTTTTCCTGGCTTTGCAGCATGTAGGATTTTAGTTCCCTGGCCAGGGGGCGAACCCTCACCCCTGCATCAGAAATGCAGAGTCTTCACCACTGGACCCCCAGGGAAGTCCCTAGCCACCTCTTAATGTAATTCCTGTGCCATGTTTTGTCAAGACCAGGAGGGTTAAAATTGAAAGTGCTTTTGAAACATAAGGGAGGGTGAGAGGCGGGAAGAGCAATTCTATCTCAAAACAGGATCTGATTACCTGCTTCGATGCCATTGAGCTAGTACTTTCCAGAAGAGGCAGACTGTAGAGAGACTGGCTATGGATACCCTAAGGTTGTGTAATAGCAGAAAGATAGAGACACACCAGTCATGCACTAGCCCCAGTCTTGGCATTTGTCTGTCCTACTTGAACCTGGTCTTCTGGGTCTCTGAGTGTGATTGTTGAATCCTGTATTGATCTTTCCAAGCTCATTTCTCTTTTTTTTCCCCACTTGACTAAACTTGGCCAACTCTGGCTTTCTGCCTGAGGATCTTTGAGTATGTCACCCTATCTGCCTGGGTCACTCCTCATTTTTCTCCTGGCTGACTTCTTTCATCCTCCAGGTGTTGACTTCAGTGACTCCTCCTCAGAAAAGCCTTTGTTGGCTACCCAGTCTAACATAGGTCTCATCTGTTCTGCCTCACGGCATCACATTCTTCTCTTTCTGACATGTAACACAGTTTATAATTGTGTATTTATTTGTGTGTCAGTGTATTTAATGGAAGATGTCTTCAACTAGACATAGGCCGTGTTTATTCAGCCAGTGTGTAATTAGTCCTGGATTGTTGTAGACACACAGATAATACTTGGGCAAGGAATGAATGAAAGAATAACGTGAACTTGCTGGACTCTTTCTTCAGTTCAGTTCAGTTTAGTTGCTCAGTCGTGTTCGACTCTTTGCGACCCCATGAATCGCAGCACGCCAGGCCTCCCTGTCCATCATCAACTCCTGGAGTTTACTCAAACTCATGTCCATTGAGTCGGTGATGCTGTCCAGCTATCTCATCCTTTGTCTTCCCCTTCTCCTCCCACCTTCAATCTTTCCCAGCATCAGGGTCTTTTCATTTCCTTCTCCTCCCACCTTCAATCTTTCCCAGCATCAGGGTCTTTTCAAATGAATCAGTTCTTCACATCAGGTGGCCAAAGTATTAGAGTTTCAGCTTCAACATTAGTACTTCCATTGAATATTCAGGACTGATTTCCTTTAGGATGGACTGGTTGGATCTCCTTGCAGTCCAAGGGACTCTCAAGAGTCTTCTCCAACATCACAGTTCAAAAGCATCAATTCTTACACACTCAGCTTTCTTTATATGTAGGATATAGTCATATCCATACATGACTACTGGAAAAATCATAGCCTTCACTAGACAGACCTTTGTTGGCAAAGTAATGTCTCTGATTTTTAATATGCTGTCTAAATTGGACATAACTTTTTTTCTATGGAGTAAGTGTCTTTTAATTTCATGGCTGCAGTCACCATCTGCAGCGATTTTGGAGCCCCCCCCCCCAAAAAAAAAATAAAGTCTGTCACTGTTTCCACTGTTTCCCCATCTATTTCCCATGAAGTGATAGGACCAGATGCCATGATCTTAGTTTTCTGAATGTTGAGCTTTAAGCTAACTTCTTCACTCTGCTCTTTCACGTTCATCAAGAGGCTCTTTAGTTCTTCGCTTTCTGCTCTAAGGGTGGTGTTATCTGTATATCTGACTCTTTCTTAGCCCTTCCTGTACTGTGCTGATTAATGTGGTTGTGATTGGCAGATTGTGGCGTGTCCTGAAGGGCTTCCTCTGAAGAGCGTGACACCTGGAGCCAGGCCCGAGTCCTTCAGCCACCAGCTTCTGCCTGTGGATCCCCAGGCCGAACACGAACCACAGGGGCCTCATCTTCTGGAGGAAGACGGTTAGAATCTGGGCTTCCATGGGATGGGTGTGGGCATCCCGACTGTGTGGGTAAGCTGTTCTTGTAGCGAGAGACCTAGGTCTGGGCAGCCTCTCCGCAGTTAGCATCATCTGGAGGTTGGGAAGGGTTGTGTCGGGGAATCGAGTCCTTGGTCAGCTTGGAGGCCGGCTAGGAGCTGCACTACTATCCAGTGCCGTGTGAAACCTATATTGTGGCTGAAGACAAGTCTAAGTACAGGTACTGTTAAAAGATCTAGAAGTCTTTTATGAAAGTATCATTGTGGTTTTGCAGTGGTTTTCCAACTCTTCCTCATTCATTTTGTTGTCCTAAGGCTCACGTTGACAAAGCCCTCCAGTTCCTAACTGCACTTCTGGCTGTTCAGCCATTCGTGTGAAATCTGATTTTAAGCTGTGTTTCACAAGGACCTTTAGAGCATCTGACCTCTCTTTCTCTCCTTCAGTCCCTCTCACCTTCACCTCACTGTTACTAACCTCTATGAGACACGTCAAAGAGGAAGAGTGCACACCTAGTATCTCATTTATGAGGATATATGTTCACAAGTCTGTCATCTCTAATCAGAATCTCTTCCTATGGGCTATAGAGTCTTTCTTTTTTATTTGGCCAAGCCCTGCTGCCTGTGGGATCCTTGTACTCCAACCAGGGTTCAAACCCATGTCCCCTGCATTGGAAACACAGAGTTTTAACCACTGGACCATCAGGATATATTTTGGAATTTAGAATTTTTAAGATTTACTAAGATGATCTGATTTATATACCATCCGGATTGGAGGTGGGGCTCCATATTGGTTGTGTGGTTTAGTTGCTAAGTCGTGTCCAACTCTTTTGTGTTGCTTCTCTTTTCTGCCCTGTTGGCCAGACCCAGCCAGTTTGCTTATTCCAACAGAAAATACTAGGTTGGGTGGTCGGTTTGATGCTCTGGGGCAGGCTGTACCCTCATGCCTTTGATGACACTGAGGGCTAGTTTTCTGTCCCTGGGATTCATTTCAGCTTGAGAGGGCCAAGGTCATTTTCTTAAAAGCTAGAAACAGTGGGTTTCACAGGAACTTCAAAAAATATGAGTGGGCTTATTTAGGATGTAGTTATTCTAATTACTCCAGTTGTATTGGAAAGTAGTCTGTATTCGTGATTACTGCTTTGGTGTAGACTATGTTCATCCCTTTCTTTGACGTCTTCTTTTGACTCTAGCCACACTGCTGGGTTCAGATCCATGTCTATTTCTGGCTTTCATCGCTAACCATTGTCTCCTCTTTTTTGGGTCTTTGCTCATCTTCCTAGTCCTGGGATACAAGCAGGCTCCATATGCATACGTTAATACATCTCTAGGACCCGGGACACCATAGGAAGGTCTGAGTCATCAGGTGAAAGGTTAATAATAGCAGGTGGATCTGTCCAGGTCAGGGTGCATGAGGCAGGTCCGGATACACCATGAATCTCAGACAAAGGAGCAGCAGGGGTGACGGCAGAGGGTCAGATGGTCACCAGCATCTAGAGACCAGACCCTCCAGGCGTTGCACGTGTGGGTCACTGGACTGGGAAGGCACCTTTACCCCCTTTGTTCCATCCCACCCCTCCTTCCAGAGTCACTTCCTGTGGACAGGCTTTCCTGCTGCTCCTGCCTCCTGCTCTCCATTCTGCAGATGCCCCCGCTTTGTTCCTGCTGGAACTTGGGTGAACCTTGAGGATAATGCTGTCTGCCCTGTGCTGGCAGTAAGGCTTCCAGTCGGCCCTCCCCCTCAGACAGTGAGGTTTTGGAAGGCAAGATTTGCTTTATCTGCCTGTTCTCATAACACACAGAGTAGATTTACTTGTAGACCAACTAGGACTCAAACTAGTCGGCTGTCTATAAACCAACTACAGTCACGTTTTGAAGGGAGAGAGTGTGGACTAAGGCCTTGCTGATGATCCAAGTGTGGTCCTGAGAGTGGCAGTGCCAGCGTCACCTTCTGGCTAGTTAGAAATGCACAATACGGGGAATACTGCATTACCCTGGAGGCAGAATCTACCCTGTACCAAGACTCCCAGGAGATGTGTTTGCACCTTAAAACTCGAGAAGCCCTGGGCTCTTGGGGTGCTTCAGCATCATGGAAGATGTGGGCCTGTGGAGATTCCTCGAGGTGACGAGGTCTGACCTTGGCAGGGCAGAGAGCATCCTTTCTAGGGGAATGGTCCCATCCTCAGTCAGCAGCGGGACTATCCTGACTGCTTGACCACAGCAGGGACCCTGGTGTTTTCAGGGGAAGGCTGGGTACAGGGTAGGTGTGGGGGCCCAGAGTGTAGAACGTCTTGACAGCCAAGCAGAAGAATGTGGCCTCAGTGCCACAGGGCACCATGGGGGTTTCTTGAGGAAAAGCAGAACCTGATGGCAGTTGGAACTGGGCAGAGAGTCTCACCGACTCCTCTTTTTCTCTCCTCTCAGCGCTTCCTGCTCTCCAAGTTTCCTCCCTTCCCCTGAAGGACAGCCAGGAGCTGACAGCCTCGCTCCTCTCCACTGGGTCCCAGGTGAGCCAGCGTCCCTGTGACCACATCAAGGGACCCACGTCGGTTCTTGGGCATGTAGCTGCCTTAAGCCTGACTGTATCAGGGTTCTATCTCTTTAACCAGAGACAGGGCTCGTCTGGGTTTGTGGTCACTGTCTTTTCCTGGTCAGCTCCCCCCACCCTCCATGAAGCACAGTCCCTCCCCTCTGAGCCTAGGGAATGGGGATTTAGTGGTGATCTTGTGTTTCAGAAGTTGGTGAAAATTGAAGATGTGGCGGACGTGGCTGTGTCCTTCATCCTGGAAGAATGGGGACATTTGGACCAGTCCCAGAAGTCCCTTTATAGGGATGACCGGAAGGAGAATTATGGGAGTATGACTTCCATGGGTAAGAATGATTTCGTTTGTGTGGCGTAGGACATCTTCATTTTGTTATCCATAAATAGTATTTCTAGCATGTCCGGTAGAAGCATGCATGGTATGTTTATTTATTTAAATTTTATTTTATATCAGACATAGTTGATCAACAGTGTTGTGTTAGTTTCAGGTGTACAGCACAGTGGGTGTTGTACGTGTATGAATGTAATTGCTATGACTTTGGTTATTTTGTTTTTATGTGGGAGTAAATTAGCTTTCTCTGTCTCTCTCTCTTTTTTTTTCTTATTCAGCTTATTCTGATTATTTCCATCATAATAAGAGTATGATTGGAGTAGGAAATGGCAACCCACTTGGAAGATTCCATGGACAGAAGAGCCTGGCGGGCTACTGTCCATGGGGTTGCAAAGAGTTGGACTGAGCATGCCAGGAGAATGATGGAGAACTGATGGTCTTTGGGGATAGCATTTGCAATCAGGCAAATGTTGTGTTTAGCTTAAAACTACAAGCTTGGATCTTAATAGATTTGTAGTAGTGACGATATGCTGTTCCTTGACAAATTGAGTCATTGTTAACTGAGTAATTCTATTTGGGAAGCATCTCAGACTTGGCTGAATAACGTTTGGTGAAGTAGTTATTTCTAATAACTACTAATAAAAGTAGCATTCTTCTTTTTCTTCTCCCTCATGTATGGTTGGCTAGTTTATTCCATTGGGCTTCCTGATGGCTCAGATAGTAAAGAATCTGCCTGCAGTGCCGGAGACCGGGTTCGATCCCTGGGTTGGGAAGATGCCCCGTAGGAGGGCGTGGCAGCCCACTCCAGTATTCTTGCCTGGAGAATCCCCATGGACAGAGGAGCCTGGCAGGCTACAGTCCACAGGGTCGCAAAGAGTTGGACATGACTGAGCAACTAAGCACAGCACAGCACACGCATGGATGGCTAATTCACTCCATTACTATTCTCAAATCACTGGTACCTGTGTTACATTCACCTTGGCATCTGCATTTCACATGTCTTCTCCCTTCTTGAATTTTGTGCCCCAGATAAGATTTTCAACCTATTTCTAAGTTAATGATCTTGGAAACTAATATTTGGCTGTGCTGCCTGGAGCAGTTATAGAAAACTTCAGCACTATGGCAAATATTTTGAAGTTTACGGCTTGTAGCTTCTTTTGAGTGAATTCTTTGGGAAGAGTCACTGTCAGGCATGCTGGTGGACTTTAGATGGAATCCATCCACTATAAGCCCAAATTTCTTTTGAAAAGCATTATCCCAGTTTACATTGTCCGAGAGTTTAGTGCACTCACAGGCTTTTATTTAAAAAGGAACATTTCCTACTGCTCTTTCAGGTTTTCTGTTTCTTTTATTACTGTTGATATATATTTGTATTTCCTTTGAATTATTTGCACATGCCCTCTGCTTGCTTGTCTATTGGGATCTTAGTGGTAGTCTTAAGGAATTGGTTATGTAGTATAAATATTATATTTAATGCAAATTTGTTTCATTCCCTACTTTAAAAATTAATTTCTTGGTCTAATTTGAGTCGGTATTGTTTTATCTTTTTCAATCACTTTATAGGTATTTCATGGGTTTCAGCGGGGAAGGCAGTGGCACCCCACCCCAGTACTCTTGCCTGGAAAATCCAGTGGACGGAGTAGCCTGGTGGGCTGCAGTCCATGGGGTCGCTAACAGTCGGACAGACTGAGCGACTTCATTTTCACTTTTCTCTTTCATGCACTGGAGAAGGAAATGGCAACCCACTCCAGTGTTCTTGCCTGGAGAATCCCAGGGATGGGGGAGCCTGGTGGGCTGCCGTCTATGGGGTCACACAGAGTCGGCCACGACTGAAGTGACTTAGCAGCAGCAGCAGCATGGGTTTGAGAGTTGCAGAACTTGGCACACTTCTGCATATTATTCTCCAAGCTGTTTTGAATTCTTTGTGTTTTTTAGCTAGTTCATTGTTTGGCTGTGCTGGGTCTTCATTGCTGCGTAGGCTTTTCTCTAGTTGCTGCTCTATAGTTGTGGTGTGTGGGCTTCTCACTGCAGCAGCTTCTCTCATTGCAGAGCACAGGCTCGAGGGCACAGGCTCAAAGATTGCGGTGCACAGGCTTAGTTGCCCCGCGGCGTGTGGCATCTTCCTGGACCAGGATCAAACATTTTGATGTAGCTGTTGAGACTATAGTTGTGGTGTGTGGGCTTCTCACTGCAGCAGCTTCTCTCATTGCAGAGCACAGGCTCGAGGGCACAGGCTCAAAGACTGCGGTGCACAGGCTTAGTTGCCCCGCGGCGTGTGGCATCTTCCTGGACCAGGATCAAACATTTTGATGTAGCTGTTGAGAAGAATGAGTAGGAAACTAGCCAGCCTTAGAAACACAGAATACCAGACAGGGTGCCAGGGAGGTTTATATAATGTTTGAAAACAGTTTTTCTCTTTACAAAAAATCTTTTTAGAAAGTTCTCAATGGGCTATGATCTATCTCTCTAGCCTTTAAAGAAACATTCCTATTTTCTGTTAACCACTGAAAGTTTATCTTTGGAGACTCTATTAAATTCCCATGTTTCGAGTGAAATATGTGTTGCTGATCCAGTTACACAGGGAATGGACTGCAGCCTTTTAAGTGTCTCTTTCATCGACGACCACCTAGTGGTGACCTAGCTCTCAACAGTCGTAGAGCCTCTCCAGGTGTAGAAAGAATGCTTTTTTCCCTTGAGACTGATTCAAACCCAACTGAGATTCTTTGGGGATTGAAAAAGCTAGAGAGATCCTTTTTCTTCTCCGGGCTGTGAATGAATAGGAAGGGGAAGGTGAGGACTGGGTTAGCAACATCACCCAGCATCAGATTTTACTGTGAATAGTTAACACAGCACAGGTGTTCACAGATAGCTACTGGACGGAAGTCCTATACCAAGAGGAAGTCATTGTCCTTAAATGAAATGACTGCTCTTCCAGTCTCATCCCATTGATCCATTCCTGCTGGCTCTGTCTTCCCTTTCCTGCCTCAGTTTCCAACTTCATTCATCCTCATCCCATGCCTGTATTGTGAAGTCATTTTGCAGACGGCTTTACAAAGTCATGCCTCGCTTGCACTTGTTGGTTTCATGTAATTTTCCTCTATTCCTGAATGCAGGGAGTAAGCTAACATTTCCATTTTCCCTCTGTCATCTCAGATTATGAGTCCAGAAACGACAATGTGGAACTCACAGTAAATCAGATTGCTGATGAAGCTGAGTCATCCTGGATGACTTCAGGAGGCCCTGAAAGAATTGTTCCCCCGAGTCAAGAGTTTGGAGAAGTTAGCGACCTTCACAACATGGTAGAAAGGTGGCAGGTCCACCCGCCAGGGGGGAGATCAAGGCAGACCCCTCCCCAGAAGAGAGAGCTCAGGGCCATCACCGACGTGACCCGGAAGCCACCCACCAGCGGCGAGAGGGGGCACAGGTGTAATGACTGTGGGAAGTTCTTCCTGCAGGCTTCCAACTTCATCCAGCACCGGCGAATCCACACGGGCGAGAAGCCCTTCAAGTGTGGCGAGTGCGGGAAGAGCTACAACCAGCGCGTGCACCTCACCCAGCACCAGCGTGTCCACACCGGCGAGAAGCCCTACACGTGCCAGGTGTGCGGCAAGGCCTTCCGCGTCAGCTCCCACCTGGTCCAGCATCACAGCGTGCACAGCGGCGAGCGGCCCTACGGCTGCCCTGAGTGCGGGAAGAGCTTCGGGCGCCACTCGCACCTGATCGAGCACCTCAAGCGCCACTTCAGAGAGAAATCCCAAAGATGTAGGTGTGAGCAGTTGGTCTTCTGAGCGTAAACGAGGCAGGAATTGCTTTATCAGCTTAGAACCGTCGGACAGATGGGTGGGGATGGTGGCAGCTGTAGAAGGCTGGGACGGAGAGTTACCCTCTTGTTTTATTAGCACTTTACTGTATGGCTTGTTTTTTTTAATATTTATTTGGCTGCTCTGGGTCTCAGTTGCGCATTTGAGCTCTCAGTCTCAGCATGTGGGGTTTAGTTCCATGACCAGGGACTGAACCTGGCCCCTTGCATTGGGAGCGCAGAGTTTTAGCCACTGGACCACCAGGGAACTCCCGACAACATTCCTTTTGGCTCATTTCTCTTTTTTCCTGGCTCCTAATTGGATATTCTTCCAACTCCATATCCCCCTCATATACCTTTGCTTCCCATTCTTCAGGTCTTCATCAGTCCTCACCATCTAGTTGTGTATCTTTGTTCTGTCTCATTCTCTCTCCATGACTCATATTGGGGTGAGGATCCCTTCCACATTTCTTACCGCCTCTCCCATGTCAGAATTCCTTTCTCTCCTCTCTGTGTAATAACAGTGTTTGGCTTTTCCCTATGACTACCTGTCCTCAGTCTTTCTCATTACCCTCCCAAGGAAGCTCTCTGTTCTTTTTCTTGTTCACTGAACAGATACCAAAGCACATACATGCTCCCCTCCTCCTTCCTTACTCCTATTACATCATAGTTTCATCTGATTATCCTCTTTTTCCGGATAGTTTCCTTTTCTTCTGTAAAAGGACCGGTAACATTTTCATTTCCTCTTGACTTTTGCAGGCGGCAATAGAAGAAGTAAGAATACAAAACTGAATGTTAAGAAAATTTCAGAGTTTTCAGAAGCAGACATGGAACCCACAGGTAGACTCCAAAGAAATGTGTCTCCAGTTCAAGATTTTGGAGAAGGCCATGAGCACCAGGGCAGGTTGGAGAGAAAGCAGGGAATGCCCATGAAAGAGATACTAGGACAGCCCTCTTCAAAGAGGATGAATTTCAGCGAAGTCACCTATGCCCACAAAAAGCCCTCCACTGGAGAGAGACCCCATAAATGTAATGAATGTGGGAAGAGCTTTATTCAGAGTGCACATCTTATCCAGCATCAGCGAATACACACCGGGGAGAAACCATTTAGGTGCGACGAGTGTGGGAAAAGCTACAATCAGCGTGTGCACCTGACTCAGCATCAGCGGGTCCACACTGGGGAGAAGCCCTACACCTGCCCCTTGTGTGGGAAAGCCTTTAGAGTGAGGTCCCACCTGGTTCAGCATCAGAGTGTGCACAGTGGGGAGAGGCCCTTTAAGTGTAACGAGTGTGGGAAAGGCTTTGGGAGACGTTCACACCTTGCTGGGCATCTGAGGCTCCACTCGAGAGAGAAGTCCCACCAGTGCCATGAATGCGGAGAAGTCTTTTTTCAGTATGTTAGCCTCATTGAACACCAGGTGCTCCACATGGGCCAGAAAAATGAACAGAATGGTGTTTGCGAGGAAGCATACAGCTGGAACTTAACGGTGATCGAAGATAAGAAGCTTGAGTTGCAAGAGCAGCCTTATAAGTGCGACGTGTGTGGCAAAGCCTTTCATTATAGTTCAGACCTCATTCAGCATTACAGAACTCACACTGCAGAGAAAACCTATAAATGTGATCTGTGTGGAGAAAGCATTGGCCAGTGTCCTCACATCAAACATCCTAAAAGCTATTCCAGTCTGAAAGCCCATCACTGTGATGAATGTGGCAGAGGCTTCACTCTGCAGTCACATCTCAATCAACATCAGAGGATCCACACTGGTGAGAAACCCTTTCAGTGTAAAGAATGCGGCATGAGTTTCAGTTGGAGTTGTAGCCTCTTTAAACATCTGAGAAGTCACGAGAGGACAGATTCCATAAAGACCTGAAGTGTCTGGAGGTTCATATCATAGAACAGCTCTTAGACAATTTTAGAGACGCCTTCCTGAAGAATAACCCTATTCCTATATCGAATGTAGTCACAACCTCAAGCATCTTCTTCAGCATAGCCATCAAACCTACAGATATGTTGAGATCCTTCAGTTAGAACTTAGGACACTGGAGCATCCACAGCAAGTACAGATCTGCTTTCCCATTGGGAAATGCTTTCGTTTACATGTTCCTGTGCGAGAGTCTAGATGGAAGAGAACGATACAGTGGGTGGGGGGAAGCTTTCAGAAGGCACTCATTCTTCACNAACCTACAGATATGTTGAGATCCTTCAGTTAGAACTTAGGACACTGGAGCATCCACAGCAAGTACAGATCTGCTTTCCCATTGGGAAATGCTTTCGTTTACATGTTCCTGTGCGAGAGTCTAGATGGAAGAGAACGATACAGTGGGTGGGGGGAAGCTTTCAGAAGGCACTCATTCTTCACGTGAATCTCAGAACATTGACACTGGGAGAAGCCTCATGAACTCAGTAGAAATAAGCTTCATTTGTAGTTTCTGCCTTGTTTGACAGCTAATCTATTCAGGGAAGAGCACAGTGAAAGAGAGAAATTTCAGCATGATCTTGGTGTTGGTATCTCAGCAACGAAACTTAGCGGAATGCCAGCCACTGGAATGCTCCACGCGTCATTCCCATCTTGAGTATTTTAAAACCTTTGAAAAGAAATTGATTTTTAAAGTATTTATATCTGGGCAAAAACAAGGTTCAGAGGCTAGATGGTATGTGTTCTTACTGCCTTATTCAGTCAACAACTTCTCCATGAAACACACTCTACCTTTTTGTTTTGTCTTTGATTCTCCTGGCACCACGGTTAGCTAGTAGAAAAGAAGTTACGTTTGTAAATTCAGGAGAAGCTGTGTTGGGCTATCTCATCTTAGGGAGAGGGGAGTGGGACCTTTGAGTAATAGAGCTGATAGGCCAGGCTGTGGACTGTTTTTTTTTTCTGTTACCACACAAATGAGGGTGGCTTTATCCACAGAAGGAGTTGGACCAAATTGAATTGAGAATTAAGTTGTGGTCCAAGCGGTATGTGTGCTAACTCCCAGTTGCCCTGAAATGGATCTCCCCCATAGGATAGTGGATAAAGAATGAGTTTCAACTTGGGTAGCCACTGGATTTGAAAGTAAACATTCATAGAAGCAGGGAGGTCTTGGTCTGGTGTGCCCTGCCTTTTGGAAAGGTCTCAGAAGGTGTGGTGGGGGAAAGATGATGACATGGAAAAGAGGGTTAACTGGAACCTGTTTGCTAGAGAGATGGTGAGAGGCTTTTGGGCACCGCTGAAGTCCTGCTTCTGCTGATGGCCTGAATCACAATAAACACCTAATGAATACCCGTTCACTGTGTGTGTGGTCCCCTTTACCAGGCTGCCATACCTGTCTCCCAGCTGCTCTGAAGTTTTGGCTGCCAGGTGCTCACAGCTCACCCAGTTCTCTGGAGGCTCAGGTGGAGAGCTGCTCCACCCAGGAGTCAGCTGCCCACCCCACTCCCGGCCAACGACTGCCTGATACAGGGTTACAAAGGCTGGTTCACTTGCCTCCGGGTGGGAAGCAGGTGCAGTATGCTCCAGACCCACCCTTTGTGGATCAGGCAGAGGCAAGACTTTGGTTATCAGACTCCATCCGTTCTCTTGTCCTCTGTGCTGTCTCATCCCCTTCTCCCCTTCCTGTCCTCA